>JAJAGP010002158.1:0-132064 GCA_025084515.1 Ancistrus triradiatus | reverse complement strand
TCTTAATACCCGCCTGTATTAGAAGCTCATTTTGATTTAATACAGAGAGTTGGTTCTGAGGCTACAAAGAGTTTTGCTTTCACATATTTTAAAAGCGCTTGAGTGGCACAGCTGCCCACCACAGCGGTGACCCAGGTTCAGATCTCACTGGTGCTTTCCAACCAGTTCAGGCATTATGGTGGGCAATGTCTGTGGCATGGGAGGCATAATAAAAGTGAATACATTTGAGTATTTTATAAGGTTGGCTGATGCCTATGGAAGTCCACAGTGTGTGGAGAATTCCACAAGGTCACTTGGGTAACGTGTATATTGATAAGTGTGACAGAATGTACCTGAAACAATTAGATACTGAGTGATGTCTTGGGGCAGGGTGGCACAACTTGTTGCTTTAGCAGGCCGATTGCCAACTGGAATGAACATATAGCGCTAGTACAAAGTAGTAAATAGACGGGTCTTTCCGGGTGTCAGGCAAAAGACTTTTTCTGATCAGAGATCCTACGTGGCTGTTTTGGGGCTTCCTAGTCATAGTGTTGGCACGGATGTAGGACCCAGTCACATGTGATCGGTGATGTATTGATTTGTATTACCTATCACAAGTTCTTTTCTTTAATTGTTTTCAATAGTAAAGAAATAAATATTATACTATACACATACACATACATGCATGTCTCGACTTCTTCACTATTTCCTGCCCAAGTTAAAGCGTGCTCCTCATTATGTAATACAGGAGGTCACTTCTAGAACCAATAATAAAAACCCAATTGTACTATAATTTAAAATACAGTAATGACATATTTTTTACATAAACAATGGCACTTGAACTGTTTTCATCAGTATACATATAATGCACTCTAGTTGCACTATAGACCTGTCAACTCTATAAATACTTTGTTTATATGTCGGGATGTTGTTGTTGTTGTTGTTGTTGTTGTTGTTGAGAGGAATAAGAGCTTTCCATGCTTTAAAGTTGCAAAAAGCCCATAATATTGGAGGATTTTCTGGACTGGATTAGCAGAAATCCACTAAACAGGTAGCATGTCAGTCACTAAAATGGATTTATCCCGCTCTTTGTTCTTTGTCATCCAACATAACCTATTGCCGTTAGTTTTGAAGGTCACAGACAAACCCTGTTTAGCTATGCAGCGCAAGGTACAAAGTCCTTTGTTGTGCCTGGGGTGGAGGGAATTTGAGAGGGATTCTGAAGTGCTGATGAAAGGTCTGAGCGTTCTGGGATCCTTTGATAATTACATCATCAAAAGAAGGTTTCAAATTATGACATGACTAATAATATATACGCTTTTATTCGCAGACATCAGAGCGGAGGTTAGACGCCTCATTCATACAAATTACACATCATGATTCCAGATATAGAGGTGTAAAATTCTCTGAAATAACAGATTAGTGGGTGATTCAAGCACCTAAACTGATGGTTTTGAGAAAGTGAGTGAGTGGAACATGCACTAATGGGCAAAAAAAACCAACAAAAACCGAAAATGGGTTTAAAATTGCAAAATATGAATCTTTTAATAGTCCTAACAACAACTCACTGGTCTGGAAGTAAGCAAGAATTAATAAAATGCACTCCTGAGACCCGTGCCACTATTTGCTTGCCTACAGTTCCGCAGTTCTAGAATCACAGATTGTAATCCATCTGCTTCTCTACCTACTTTGTTAGCCCCCTTTACTCTGTCCTGTGTTCACTCACTGTGCACCCTGTTAGCTACATCTACCTTATTGCTCCACCTTGCAGATGTAAAGCTAGAGACTGTAGCTCATTTGTTGTTGCAGAGTGTGTGTTAGTCATCCTCTAATCCTTCATCAGTGCTCACAGGATGGTGGTGGCTGGATATTTCTGGCAGGTGGACTATTTTCAGTCCAGCAGTAACACTGGGGCGTTTAAAAACTCCAGCAGCACTGCTGTGTCAAATATAACCTGATCTGTGCTGTTCCTGTGGGCGTCCTGACCATTAGAGAACAGAGTAAAGGGGACGAACAAAGTATTAGAGAAACAACTGGACTACAGTCTGTAATTATAGAACTACAAAGTGCTTCTATGTGGTAAGTGGAACTGATAAAATGGACAACGAGAGTAGAAACAAGGAGGCGTACCTAATAATCAAAAATCCACATAATAAATAGCATTTAATGGGACCAGTGGGTATATATCATTAAATAGTTTTGAACTCTATCTGTGAATTATTCATATCAGCAATGCGTTAATTATTCATAGCCGTAATGTGTTAATTATTCGTATCTGTAATGACGACATTAATGCAGAGGCATCTGAGTGCTGTATGTTACACAATATATTCGTTTTCATTAGAGAAACAGCTTTTGTGACATGCACGTGCACACACACACACACACACAAGCCTCTTTTTATTTATTTGCCTGTTTATACTGTGCTGTCAAATCCTGCCTGTAAGTGACAAAGTGATGTCCCTAAGGGTTCATAATAAAGAGCGAGTGGATACGCCTGGCTGTCACTACCACACGACATATGCAAAAGGTGTGACATCTATGGAATGCTTATGTCTTCTTTGTCATAAGGATACTTTGAATAATAAACAGAATTATAGACTAACCCAAAAAAAAAGAGAAAAGCTTGACGGATGAGGAAGAAATGTCATTTTTTTCATATTAAACTTTTATCGCTTTGTCTTAAGCATCACTCATAGCCATAATTACAAGGAATCATAATAAGAAGGAGTATCAGAACATCAATCACATGTGCCATGTTCAGCAGTGGAGCTCCAGTCTGAGAGGCACTGACTACTTTGTGACTGTCTTGATGATTCGGCTTAGTGGCAAATATTCTTTTCAGAAAGAGTGAATTGGAGCTGTTGAAGCATAACGGCTAAGCAAAGACCAAAGGAAAGCATTCTGACATCCTACATTTCTGCAGGGTTGCTTAGAGTCTGGTAAACATGCACAAGCTTTTTATTGCACAGTTCACTCCCAGGTGAGTCATAGCTAATTCACACTTACTACCTGACACATTCACTGCCTACCACATTAGAATATGCATCCACAGTATCATTTGGATCCAACTGCTTATTTACATTTGTTCAGTCGCAAGGTGACTGGCTCATAATTGATTCCATTTATGGATAGTGAAGACTTGAGCATAGCTGGTTGTTAACCTTCTGGTCAATAGGGCAGTACCTTAACCTTTGAGCCGCTGCTGCTCTCAAGCATAGGAAATAAGAGCATCTCTCAATGCTGACAAGTAGGGAAGGTCAATATTGTGAGTGTTTCTTGAGAGATGCACTTTATTAGGTACAACTGCCCATTAATGCAATTATGAGTTAAATAACCAACCAATCACATGGCAGTAATCCGATGCATTTAGGCATGTAGACATGGTCAAGATGACCTGCTGAAGTTCAAACCAAGCATCAGAATGGAGAAGAAAGCTGGGCAAGAAAGTGACTTTGAGCGTGGCACGTTCATTGGTGTTAGACGGGCTGGTCTGAGTATTTCAGAAACTGCTGATCTACTGGGATTTTCACACACAGCCATCTCTAGGGGTAACAGAAAATGGTCTCCAATGGTACACATTGGAGACCTTGTATTCTCCACAAGAATAACTCCAACGGTATAGATCCTACAGGCATCTCAAATTGGATGATCTAGAGGGATGGAACACCATCATTTGGTGTTTTGATGATATTGTGGGACTGACCCACAGGTCCCAAGTCTCCCAAAGGTTATCTTCAGAGGCTGAGGTGTGATAAATATGAAGGCTGAAGGCTGATAAATATGAAAGCATTGTGTAAGTGTAAAAGAGGAAACATAAGGAACAAGATAGCTGTCAAAACTGAATATCAAATATTATGAGCTGAAGTGTATTCCCCGCCGTTTCAATTTCTGTTTGGCTAACCATAGACTCAGCTGACACTGGTGCAAGATCCTGATTCATGACTCTGATTCATCTGGAGCCACCTGCTGCGATGAGTCATGTCACCTAGGCATCCAGGCACTTGCCATCTCCAAGACTATAAACTTTTACAGTTCAACTAAACCTATTTTATATTCTCGTGACTCTTCTTCACAACCTGCTACATGGGACATCTTATGTCTTACTGCTCAATTTCCTTTATGTTTTATTAGACATGGCTGTCCGGTCACCCAAAGGAGAACGGGTTCCCAATTTGTGCCTGGCTCCTTTTAAGACTTCTTCCTTATACGTCTCGGGGGGAGATTCTGAACTGTCAAATCTGGCTGATTATTTGGTGTGTAGCTATAAGTAAAGTTGATTTGTGACCTAGATTTAGAGGAAAGTCTCATCAGGGTACAATCCAGACCAATAACCCTGGGATTGGTGCGTAAGACTGGACAAAATCAATAGAACAATTCGATCAACCAATATACGCCCAACAATGAAGCTTCTCGTGCATCAGGATGTTATTCTTGGTGAGTGATGATGCCCTTAGCTACTTTCAAAATTTTAGTGTCTACCTCATACGCATAGGAGAGAAACTGAAATGGAAGTCTGAGTCCTGATGTTTTATGGATCTTACAGCATTAATTCGTCCTGATGGCTGCAATTGGAGTACACACTCAGGGCAGCGCAACTCGATCTCCTGGTCAGGATTAAGTGTAGTGCTTCACTGCTCAACCATGACATTCTAGCTGGACCAGGATGCTTGTAACCACTGGGAATCTGAGTGGAACGGCCTGCCGGGGTGCTATCTGCAACGGGAATTAAATCTTTCTGCACCTATCCATGAGTCATTATGTCTGTCACCTGAAAAACAAACCAGCTTCTTGAGAGCAGTCCTGGTCCTGGTGATGATAAAGCATCTGCAAGCAGAATGAGAACTTAAACCATGAAATCAGTCTGCTTTTAATGCATAAGGAAGGCTGGCCTTCATTTACTATAGACTAATCAATAACAGGATTCCTTTTACGTGTGGAGGAGAGGTATTGCAACTCTTACCAGATAATGTTTTTGATTTCAGTCCAAATTCATAGATCAGTAAGGTACAGATACAGGTTCTTTTCTTTAACCCAACGTGTGGGTTTTCAATAGATTTTCATATTGGTGCATTAAAGTATAAGTACTCTCACTGACAAAAAAATAATGCAACCAAATAGAAATGTCAGACTGCTGAAAAACTGCATGCAGTTCTGTCTCAGGCAGATGTGTAAATGATTACAGGTGTGGTCTGATTAGACACTGGATCTTGCCACAAGAAGGCATAAAAGCGCTTCATTTGCTGCCCTATAAAAATGCTCTCAGGGGCTACTTTTGGATAGTGTACCTCTTGGTGAGAGACTGTTGACTGCTGGACATACAGTGGGGCAAAAAGTATTTAGTCAGCCACTGATTGTACAAGTTCTCCTACTTAGAAAAATGAGAGAGGTCTGTAATTTTCATCATAGGTACACTTCAACTATGAGAGACAAAATGAGAAAAAAAATCCAGGAAATCACATTGTAGGATTTTTAAAGAATTTAATTGTAAATTATGGTGGAAAATAAGTATTTGGTCACCCACAAACAAGCAAGATTTCTGGATCTCACAGACCTGTAACTTCTTCCTAACGAGTTTGACCTCGTTATCTGTATAAAAGACACCTGTCCGCAGCCTCAAACTGTCAAACTCCCAACTCAAGACCAAAGAGCTGTCGAAGGACACCAGGAAGAAAATTGTAGACCTGCACCAGGCTGGGAAGAGTGAATCTACAATAGGCAAGCAGGTTGGTGTGAATAAATCAACTGTGGGAGCAACTGTAAGAAAATGGAAGACATACAAGACCATTGATAATCTCCCTCGATCTGGGGCCCCACGCAAGATCTCATCCCGTGGGGTCAAAATGATCATGAGAACGGTGAGCAAAAATCCCAGAACTACACGGAGGGACCTGATGAATGACCTGCAGAGAGCTGGGACCAAAGTAACAAAGGCTACCTCAGTTAAACACACTACCACCAAGAGGGGACTCAGATCATGCAGTGCCAGGCGGTGTAGTTCCCGCTTACGCCAGTTAATGTCCGGCCCGTCTGAAGTTTACCGAGAGCTATTATGGATGATCCAGAGAGGATTGGGAGAATGTCATGTGGTCAGATGAAACCCAAAAATAGAACTTTTTGGGGAAAAACTCAAACTCGTCTGTTTGAAGGAAGAAGAATGCTGAATTGCACCATGGGCTTAATGTTGAAGCATTGGGGTGGAACGAAAATCATGCTTTGGGGCTGTTGTTCTGCAAGGGACAGGGCGTGGATGTCTGACGTTAAGGGAAGACATGAAGGGCGCCATAATACGTGAGATTTTTAAGCCAAAAAAAATCCTTCCATCAGTGAGAGAATTGAAAGATGGACCATGACTGGGTCTTCCAGCATGACAATGATCCCAAAAACACGGCTCGGGCACACGAAGGAGTGGCTTCCGTAAAAAGCCATTTCAAGATCCTGGAGTGGACTAGACAGTCCCAACCTCACCCCCATAGAAAATTTGTTGGAGGGAGTGAAAATGAAAGGTCCGTTGCCCCAAACAACATCACTGATCTAGAGGAGAGATCTCCATAGGAGGAATGGGCCAAAATACCAGCTACAGTGTGTGCAAACCTGGTGAAGACTTACAGGAAACGTTTGATCTCTGTCATTGCCAACAAAGGTTATGTTACAAAGTATTGAGTTGAACCAAATATATTGACCAAATACTTATTTTTTTGCACCACTGTACCTCTACGATGCACTCCAAGACATTTTGCCCAGCTGACAGACTTTGAGAGGGGGTGCATCCTTGATCTGAGACAGGGTGGTTACTGGTCATGATTCTCTTTGTATGTACTGTATGTTTTGTACTGCACTGTTCGATCTTGTATGTACTTGTTTGTACTGTCTGCACTATATTGCACACGTGCACTTTAAGTAGTGCTTTTTGTAGTATTAGTATTGCGCTGTCCTCTGCAGTCTTGTCACTATGTAGGACCTGTACAGTGGTGCTTGAAAGTTTGTGAACCTTTTAGAATTCTCTATATTTCTGCATAAATATGACCTAAAACATTTTTCACTCAAGTCCTAAAAGTACTATTAGGACTTGTGTGAAAATCTGGTGATATTTTAGGTCATATTTAGTCAGAAATATAGAAAATTCTGAAGGGCTCACAAACTTTCAAGCACCACTGTAGGTCCTGGATGTACGTTGTTTCATTTCACTGTGTACTGTGTATATGGATGAAATGACAATAAAACCCGACTTTGACTTTGCCTTTTGACTTTGAATTAGAGCCCCCTTTCAATTGTACAGTTTTACCCAATACACATCCTTTTGTACTAATAATGTAGTCACTTACATATGTCATCAGTGCATTCACACATAATAAATTTCATTCAGTTCCAACAACTACTTCTTGTTGAGTTATTTTTTTGTCAATGAGTGTACATTTTAGTGGCATGTACTTTTATACTTCTACTTGAGTAAAATATATAAGCCATACTTCAACTATTACTTGAGCATTTTTTTTATCAGTCTAGCAGTACTTTCACTTAAGCAAAGAACTTGTGTACTTCTTCTACCTCTGATTTTAATATTAACTACTCCCATACACGCCCACACATAAACAGGCTACAAGAACTTCTCATATATAATTTATTATCTGTCAAGAATGACAAGAAACCATTCATTAAACACAGTCAATAGACAAGAAGTGAAGAACCAACAAGGGACTGAAAAGACTTTAAAGAAATACTCTTGTCAATCTTCCTACATAATGTCTGGTTAGTAAAGAAATGTCATTTCAAATGGTTAATACAGTTACAGTCATTTCCACTTCAGGCTCATCCTCACTATTGTGATGAGTACTCGGTCTCCTCAGGAGATGTGGAAAATTCCAGAAAATGAACCTTTGCTCAACATGCCTTTTGCGTTTCAGGTCTGCATTCAAAATTCGGCATGCTGGTTTATAGGCAATCATCCCAATTTGAGTTACATTAACCCACTGTCCTCCCAAGCAAGTTGACCAGAACACATTATACATTTTAACATTTATACATTTATACATTTAAAACAGCAGTGTCACTACAGTTTTCATGCTTTGTTGGTGACATATGGACATTCAAAGAAATCAGCCAGCACACCACCATACATAAATACTTAAATGTCAAGTGAGAGCTGGCATATGGAGTGGAATCGTGGAGAACTGCAGAAAGATACCGTGAAAAAATCCAGATGTTTCTCAACCTGCGAAGATTCCTCAGAATCCACTGACCTAGAAAAATCAACAGCGAAGATTTATGGCAACACGCGCAGCAGTGCCCCACGGTGGAGCAGATGCTGCTAAGGAGAGGGGGTGGCTAGGACACGTGCTGAGGAAGCCTGCTCGAGAGGCTCTGACATGGATTCCCTAAGGAAAGGATCCAGGGAAGACCAAAGAACACCTGGAGAAGAGAACTTGGTGCCGACATCAAGTGGAAAAGCCTTGGCTGGGATTGGCTGGAGTTGGCGGTACAGTAGGCAGTGCTGGATGACCATTGAGTGCGTTTACATGCACGTAATAATCCGATAAGCAGAAAATCTGATTTTGTCAGTAATCCAACAAGGAGTATACATGCACTTGAGTAATCAGATAATGGGGAACCTCAGGGTTTACATGACCCAGGCAGCAACTGGATTTCTACTTTGCAACCAGCCAATAACCTCACAGAAATATGTGACGTAAACTTCAATTTTTAATATTAAATAGTCAAATCAAATCTTCTATATAGTATATACTGCGGTTCAGTCTCTCATAAGTGTTCGATAGCCGTTTAGCAGGTGCTGCATTTAATTCCAGGGTTGCCAGATCCTAAAAGAGAATCCCAAACCTGGTCTATGTAAATAAGCCCAAAAGAAGCTAAATCTCTAAGAGAAAACAGACCTGGCAACCCTTTTTTCTGCTAGAAATCCCGCTGAAATTGGGTAACTGTTATACATGCTATGAGAAATCAGACTGCTGAAATAAAATTCAGCTCTCTTTATTGGATTACTCTAGTATAATCTGATTTCTAGATCAGAGTATGCTGTATACATGGCAACTTCAATAATCAGAAAACTGCAGAAATCTGACTATGATCGGATTATTAAGTGCATGTAAACACACTCATTGTTGAAAGCCTATGCATTTTGATCCTGAAATTCAAGTCACTTTTCAGTAACGGATCCCAAGTATCGTTTGTGAAACTTTCTCAGGGCAATTACATTCATCCCAAGGGTCCTCCGGATACTTTATTTGACACAAGTCTTGAAAATATATCCTGGAACAGTACTTTTATTATGCGACATTCTCTACATGACAGCGGCGAGGTTATAATGTTAGGGTTTGATAGATGTAGAATGATTTAATGGTTCTACTGAGTTGAACAAGCAGCAGAGTTCAACCAGGCAGTAAGGTCAACGACTCTTCTCATTACAGTGAGAGCCCTTGGATTTTTAACGACAGCGTAGGTCAAGATCGTGAAGGTAGATTTATAATCTGGCTAGAAAAAAGAAACCTTTTAGAGAAAGATTTGAGTGTGACAGAGGTCTCCGATGTGATGAGAAAACATACTGAAGATGTTAAAGCCTAATTTGCAATTCAAATGTTCAGCATAAGTGATTCTGTTTAGAATTGTATGGATGTCAACTGTTATATAACAGGGTTGACTTTTCTGCTTTTCTGTGACTTTCTAGAGCACAATTACTCACTGCTTTTATTGATTATGGTTTAATTATTAGTCGGCTTTGTGAAGATCCAGGGTTCAAATCCCACCTCTGCCAAGCTGCCACTGTTGGGTCCTTGAGCAAGACCCTTAAATCACAATTGCTTGGATTGTAAGATTGTATCAAATGTAAGTTGCTCTGGATAAGGGCGTCTGCTAAATGCTGTAAATGTAATTGTAGAATGTATGTTAGTGGACAGAAGACAGGAGACAATGTAATATTGTAAGAACAGAACACGTGAAGCTAGAATGACAGAGAACTTCTTAGATACTCAGTGACGGGGGAGGACAAGACAGGAGGACGGACAGCTGACGAGGGCCACGGGTGATGTTTCAGATGGGTCAGGGCAGAGATGCTCACATAATTTTTTGCAAGGCCAAGTCAAGTCTCAAGGATTTCATTACAATTCCAAATCGAATCTCAAGTCTCTTATGGTTGAAATGCATGAATGTTATCCCATTGGCCCATAATACTGCTTTGCTATTTTTTATTACTTTAAAACATGGACTGTACTATTAGTATACACTACAGTTCCAGCCAACAACTGCAGACTCAAGAGCAGCTTTACACACGGTGGATCAGGAACTACCTTTGACTATGCAGTGGTACCTCGGTTCTCGGACACCTCGAAACTCGTCAAATCTTGGTTTTCGGCACATTTTGACTTATCGTTTGCTCAGTACTCAGCACACTTGCTTAAACTTGTATGAGTGGAGCCACGCGACTCGTTTCAGTTGATTCAGTACACAGTGACTCAGATTCACAATAGCTACCACTTAGTGCGGATCTCCACTGTGTTTTTCTTTATTTTTAAATCTACAGTACTGTATTCTGTATTCACGGGTCCTAAAAACGTTAGTTTATAAGAGTCTACCGAAAGAAAAACAGGAACTGAATGCTCCAGACCAGCAGCTATGCTGGCGCCCCGAGTTCACCAGTAGAGTAAGTGTTTTGCTTTTATTTTTCACTTTCAATCCATTACTCACTAAATTACATAAGATTTTTCAACACTTTATTATAAAATAAGCTTTGTGTCAATGATTTTAGCCAACTGTAGGTTAATGTAAGTGTTTTAAACATTAACTTACTTATCATTACTTATCATAGGCTCCACTATGATACACCAAACATCATGTTACATTTAACTTATGACGGACTTGTCTGAATGTATCCCCTTCATAAATTATGAAATTCCTTATGGTAAAAATTTGCTCAGTACTCATCTTTTTCGGTTCCTGATAAGCCTTCTGGAACAAATTAATGACGAGAACTGAGGTACCACTGCTTACCAACGAAAATGAATTAAATACATTATGATAAAAAAAAAATTAAAAAAAAGAATTACATGTAATAAGGATTGTTCAAGAATCCTGAATCCTGTGTCCAAGTCGACACACAAGGAGGACAGAGCACAGGGACATGGAAGACAGAGGAGTGACAAGAAAAGAAATGGAATCAGGACCGGGACGGCGATAGAGAAAAGCAAAGACAGCCAAAATACCCAACACCAAACCAAAGTAACATGGAACTTAAATAGCAGAGGTAGATCTCATGTGAGGTGTCAAATCACACAAGACTTCCCTAACCATCTTTGCACATCATTAAAGAGGGTTCTTCTTAAATCAAAATTAAATATATACTTACACACACTATATGGCCAAAAGTATGTGGACGCTTAACACCATGCATGTTAATATTATGAAGCATTAGTAATATTAATAATATTCAGGCGAGGCATCAAAGCTGCACAGCAGTACCCCACCAGCGAAGGATGCGGCAATGACGCCCCCCGCGGCAGGATAAATGAGAGGGCAAAGAGGACAGAAAAAAGCAAAGAAGGAGCACAAAGCAGAAAGAGAAGGGCGACAGACAAGGGTAACACAGGGGAAACAAATGAAACCACAGCTTGCCCCCAGGGTAGGCCAGGGGCCAAACAAAATAGATACAACCCCATCCACAGAGAGTTCACGGGTCACAGGTGCAGCTCCACACATGATGAGGCCCATGGATGTGACTTCAGGCAGGACAGGGGCCGCAGGTGCTTCTTCAGGCAGGACAGGGGCTGGGGGTGTGGCTTCAGGCAGGACGATGGTCACAGGTGCTGCTTCAGATGGAACAGGGGTCATGCTGCATTGTCAGATGGGTTAAGGGCAGAGGGTCTGTCGTCAGGGTCTGGAGTGGCATCAGACCTGTCAGGGGCCACTGGGACAGCTTCAGACTGATTAAGGGCTCCCTGTGGACTGGAGTGACAGGTCCAGGGTCATGAGATCCAGAGTGAGGGGAGAATGAAACTCCCACAGGGATCAGGGTCAGGATACTTATCATCCCATGAGTCTGAAGATAAATTACATCATACAGGCTTTACACTTGCTGCATCCCTTACTGGGCCGGGTATTCTGTCACACTTTCCCTCAGGTGAGTGAACAGAAGACAGGGAGACAGATGGAGACGCAAGCGTAACAGATTAATTGAAACAAAAGGACATGGCAACAAAAACACAAGAACCTAGGAGGACAGGAAACTACCTAGATACACAATGAAGGGAAGAACAAGACAGGAAAACTGAAAGCTAATGCTACACTGAACAGTATACACAAACCCAGAGAAGGAAAGCTACCAGGAATACAGGAGGACACATATGGGACCTTAGTTTGAAAAACAGACTAATACACACACAGTTAATAAACACACAGGAAACACAGCACACAAGCTAACAGGCTAACTAGCACACACAAACAAAACGCTAGGGATAGAGCTAGGAATGCAAAACACTACCAGAAGCTCAAAAAACCCCAATACAATACTCAGAAGGATGAGGAAATGAGAAGCCAAAGAGGGAAGCACAGAAAAAGAGCAAAGAAGGAGCACAAAGAAGAAAGAGAATGGCAGACAGATAAGGGTAACAGTATACACAAACCCAAAGCAAAGCTAACAGGAATACAGGAGAGCACATATGGGACCTTTGTCTGAGATAGATTACACATACAGAAGGAGCTAAAGGGGTAACAGCAAACAACATGCAAGCTAACAGGCTAACTAGCACACAGTAGCTAAATGCTAACAAGGGACAAGGCTAAGGGTTACAAAAGCTCAAAATACACACACAGATGCAAAAATCCTGAGGTAAACTCTGCTAAATGCTGTATATGTAAATCTAAAACTCTGGTAAGCACTCAGAAGATACACTATACAAGCTATAAGCTAACATAGGTGAGGAAGTTAGGATATTCTAGGCTACACAAGGAGGAACAAGCACAGGAGACACAGCACTAACAGGAAAATAAGCAGAACCAGGAAATCAGAACTGAGAGTGAGGGAGAAAAGTGAGGACAGAAACACGAGAGAATGCAGGATGAACCAGGACTGAATAGGAATAGCAAACAAGAGGAAAACAGAGCTTAATTAGAAAAGGCAGAAGTCATGTGAGGTGTCAAACTGCACGAGGCTTCCATGGGAGTACAAACCATCTTCATACATCATTATAGAAGGTTCTAATTAAATCAAAAAACAAATTTGCTTTTACACACACTACTTGGCCAAATGTACAGTACGTGGACGTCTAACACCATGTGCGTTAATATTATTAAGCATCAGTAATAATCAGAGGTGCAGAAGTACTCGTTGTTTACTTAAGTAAAAGTACTACTAACCTGTTTAAAAAAACTCAAGTATGGCTTATATATTTCACTCAAGTAGAAGTATAAACGTCCATGCTACTAAATGTATTTAAAACAAACAAACAAAAGAAAGCCTTTTTAACTTGAAACAAGATGTCTTTTATTGAGGGATCTAGTTAAACATCCATGGCACTGAGGATGCATAACAGTTTGTACTACTACATGAATCAACTGCAAAAATCATACAAATACAGAATCAAAAACAATAAAAAACTTTTTCAATCAAAGTGAACCAATATATATGGAATACTCTGGATTTTTGAGTAAATACTGAAACGTTCGTATCTAGGCATTCAGTAATGCAGTAAATCATAATATTTAAAATTTTTGAAATACAGACTGCATTTTCACTGCACTCCACTACGCTACTTAATTTAAAAATTGCTTATGCAAAACATTAGAAATATATCAAATATTTAGAAATATTGTGTTTTTTTTAATATACCTTTTAATAGAAATAGAATTCACTATCCCAGAGACATGGGGAAACCTCTAGAGTCTGATGTATAAAAATAGTATAAAGTGTATACGATTCTGGGGAGTACAAGACATTATACTGAACACTGAAAAGTGTTAGAAAGACTTCTATAAGTTTTATACTTTCAGCCTGTCGTGTATGACTCTGCACACAACTCCAACCTGTGAACGCTTGGGCATACTTGACGCTTCTGTTTCAAATAAGGCATCTGAGTATCTCTATGATCTCTCATAGATGTATCATATAAATGGCTGTAAAGGCATACCTGCTCTGCAAAAGCTTTTCCAAAATTATGAATCAGAGATGGAACCACCGCGATTGCGTCATGTTTGGCATGGACCCTCGTGATATTTGGAATATGTCTAGAATTATGCATGACTAGAATTGACTAAATAAAAGCAAAAGACAAATAGGTAAATAAAAGAGATTAAAAAGTACAGAGTAAAAAGCACAGAATTTTCAATGGAAATGTAATGAGTAAAAATAAAAAGTATTACGGTAAAGAAATAATCAATTAAAGCACAGATACCTAAAAACATATACCGTATTTTTCGGACCATAAGGCGCACTTAAAATCCTTTAACTTTCTCAAAAATCGACAGTGCGCCTTAAAATGTGGTGCATCTAATGTATGAATTAATTCTGGTTGTGCTTTCTGACCTAGAACCGATTGTAGATGGTACACGGCGCTCATAAATCTGTCAAAATGTTTTAGCACGGCCTTGGTAGGTTACGAAGCTTATGGCAACCGCAGTGCGCAGCATAGCGGAGTAATACGGTATGTGCTTCAGCATTAGGGTACGTGCATTCATTCATTCATTCATTCATTCATTCATTAATTTCAAACTCAACGCTATCGGTCACGCAGTACAGCATGGACATAGAGCAGCTGTGAGAGAATTCAACATTAACGAATCAATGGTACGGAAGTGGAGGAAGCAAGAAGACGTCCTGCGCCAGGTAAAGAAGATCAAACTGAGTTTCCGACGGAACTTAAGAGTTTTGTTTCATTTAATGCGTTTTATGACCCGGTGCGCGTTATGTATGAAAATAGATCCGTTAGCAGTCGATCGTTGATATTGCATCTTATAATCCGGTGTGCTTAATGGTCCGAAAAATGCGGTACATAAATACCGTTATTTGCCACCTCAGGTAATAATGTTTCTGTTAGAGCAGCACTGACCTGGGAAGGTTTTCCACTAGATCTTGGAAAATGACTGCTAGGCTTGGCTTCCTTTTAGCCATAAAGCATAAGTGAGGTCAGGAACTTAAACACCCGTTCACACCATCTGTGTGAATTCTGATCGAACTAGGAGGCATTAATGAGTGTGTTTGCATGCACTTAATAATCCAATCATAGTCGGATTTCTGCAGTTATCTGCTTATTCAAGTGGGCACGTATACAGCATACTCTGATCTAGAAATCCAATAAAGAGAGCTGGATTTTATTCCAGTAATTGGATTACTCATAGCATGTATACCAGTTCTCAGTCTGCGCATGTGCACTGGCCTTTCTCCACGGTTGCCAAGTCCGCTTATTCTTAAGACTTAGCTTTATTTGGCATCCTTTTCCATTGACTTTAATGTTTTTTCTCGCTGGATCTGGCAACCCCAGGATTAAATATGCCACAGAATTAGAGGCAGCAAAATGGCTATCGAACACTTTGTGGAGACTGAAACGCAGTATATACTCAAGAAAATGAAGAATTTGATTATTTAATATTATTGTTTGAAGTTTATATGACATATTTCTATGAGATTATTGGTTGGTTGCAAAGTAGAAATCTGATTACTGCCCAAGTCATGTAAACCTGGAGCTTTTCTATTATCTGATTACTCAAGTGCATGTATACTCCTTGATCGGATTACTGGCAAAATCTGATTTTCTGCAGTTATCGGAATATTAAGCGTATGTAAACACACTCACTATTGGGCTAGCAAAATGCCACTGTACTATCCAAGCACAGATATAGAGTAAGTTATATAAAGTTTTAGAAGTCATCTACAAAAATGGACACTAAGTATTAATTAAAGATTCTTATAAAGACTTCTGTCTTATTTCTTACGTGGTGAAATATGCCTTTCTTCTCTATAGATAACCCAACATGGCACGAAGACGTCCTTGTTTTGGCTAGCTGCTTTCCCCTCAGGTGGTATGTGCACCATCACCTGGTAGCTTTGACTGTGTTTTGTTGTTAGTGTACTGTATGTTTATATTGCACAGTGCCCTTGATAATAAAGCGGATGCTCTCGGGGGGACTGACACGTGGATGACCTCCTCATCATGATGACAGTGTCCTGCCCTCTGCTTCACCTCACAACTGCATGCTACAAGAACAGACTGTGAACTACTAGCCTCCTGAGAGTGTGGGTCAGTTCGTATGGAAATTTAGTTTTTGTCTTAGAATGGGTTCACTGCTAAATATATGCCATACTCCACATTAAAAGTGTGACGTATCCAGTGATATATAGTAGCAAGTTAGAAAGACATTTTGGATTACTATCAAATTCCATTGCCAATTAATTTCCCCAGACACATGTTACCTAAGATAATATTCATTAAGCATACGCAAACAAGTTTCGTTTTTGCCATTTAGAATGGCTGTTTACAGAACCCTATGATGGACTTGTGCCCCTGCCTGAGCCAGTGAATTCCAGTTTAGGCTCTAGACCCTCCCCATGACCCTGATCCAAAATGGGATGTGTTGATTTTGCTTTACTGTTAATAGTTCTATTACCATAGAAACATTGTCAAAGTTTTTGACCATATACGTACTATACAAAAGTCTTAGGCCACCATTAGTTTTTTTTCACCAATGGTATAATGTCCATATAACATACTGTCGATTATTGGACCCCAAAATTTCACTCCATAATAGTCTTTTCCAGTGATCTTCATATATATAAATATAGCATGTCTTAGCCTTTTCATCCTGTTCACACTGGCTCTTACCCTTCCAAAGCCATTACTGATAAAGATTCCTTGGACTGTAGAAGGGTGAACTTGGCAACTAGATGCTTCTGTTGCTCAAATGTAAGGGGAGGTCATACTATCATACTAAATACCTGTCACTGTAACCTAGATTAGATTAATACTGCATACAGATTCCCTGTGTGTGTATATATATATATATATATAAATAAAACAGCAAATCTAATGGCGGCCTAAGACTTTTTCACAGCACTGTGTAATACATTTCTGTTACAAACAAACTGATGGCCTTCTCAGAATTGCAAAACATTCTACTGATTGTCACTATTGTAAAATATACCAATATGTTTGTATTCTTTATAAAAGATGTTACTGCTTTTTCACTATTATTAATCACACTACTTTTTTTGCTGTTATAAAACATCTTCCTGCTGTTTCCTACTGTGTTTTTTACTCTTGCAAACATCTGACTGGTCTATCAATATTATATTAAAATAATTCAACTTTCACTCTAATATAAACTAACCTACTGCTTTTTATTAAAAAACATAGCATTGATTTATATTATCATGTTGCATCCTACAATATTTAGTACTGTTATACACCATCCTACTGATTCACTATTATAAAACATCCTACATAATTACACTATTATGACTAAAAACTGCATTTATTATACCGTTGAAAAAACAACCTATTGCTTTTTCAATATTATAAATCATATTATTGCCTTTTTTTCACTGTTGTCAACAGTCTTGCTGCTATGTACTATTATAAATACTTAGTGCAACACCACAGACTTAACAACTCTGACTTTTATGAGGTATACACCAAAGTGGGCATTCATAATGAAAACGGTTTAGAGCAGGACAAGGAGAATCTAAAATATCTGCAAACCAACGTGCTTTCCTGACAGAAATGTCCTAGAGGAGTTAAAACAGGCTTAGTCGAGCAGCAGCAGACTCAGACCTCGGAGGATTTGATTTCTAAAGGGCTTCAGCAGCATGGATCTGTTTAACTTTTATTCATATCGAAGTGGATTTCCAAACTGAATCCCCACTACTTCAAGGTGTCAAATGCTGAAGTTTAATGAGGAAAATATTGTAAGGTTCTAGCAATACTGACGCAATTTTGGTAACGTTACTTAATACGCTGCAAATAATTCTGCATGGCAACCAGGAGAGCCCATTCAATTATGACGTTGTGTTGTTTTCTATGAAGTACTCTATGAAGTATGTTTAGGAGCAGAAAAGTAAAAAAAAGTCAGTAACCATCTATTGCTAGTTTGTTCTGACCGATCGATCAGTGGAGAGGACCACTGAAAGAACACCACTGCCCTTTTTTGGATGAATGAGCAAATTTAGCAGTAACACAGACTTGGTGGCATTTTTGGTGAGATGCTAGGTGAAGGAAACACTCAAACCACTACCACACACACTAACACATCAGGGATCTAAGAATGGTCCATCACTGAAATCAGAACTCAGTTGTCCTGGTCCAGAGTTGGTCCCTTTCCGTTGATGGAGGCGCCCAAAAAATTGTTAAGAACGAACTACATATAAGCAGAGAAGATGAGGAGTCAAGTTCAAGGTCATTCTTTATTTACTCTTAGGCAGAAACCAAAGGGCGGAGAAAGAATGAGAGTGATATACCATTCCAGAGTCTGTATACAAGCAGGAGAAAGTTGTAGTGAAGGCATGGCTGAAGCACGAGTTGAAACCCCTAATGGATTTAATCAGGAGAGAGCCATTGAGGCTGGCTGTGATAGGAATGCTCAGAAATAGTGTAAATATGTGACTTCTCAAAGGGAGAGTGTGAAGGTGGAGTTTAAAGGTGCTAGGGAGTGATGAGGGAGAACGGAAACATCTGTGAGGAATCAGTAAACTGGCAAATGGGAGTGTTGGAGTGCAGGGACTTGGCTGCGTGTGTGTGTGTGTGCGTGTGTGTGTGTGTGTGTGTGTGTGTGTGTGTGTGTGGAGTCATGTGTATATATCATTGTAGGGGACAAATGTCTCCACCAAGGTTAGAAAGATCTGAAGATCTGACATTTTTACCTTGTACCTTTTTCTGGTCCCCATGAGGAAAACTGCTTTTTTTTCAGAAACTGCAACCAAAATATTCAAAAGATTTGCGTTAGCGTTAGTGTACCATTATGTCAATGGAAAGTCCCCACAAAGATAGTAAGACAAATATGTGTGTGTGTCCATGTCCATGTTTATATATCAGTGTGGGTAACAAATGTCTTCACCAAGTTTAGAAAGATCTGACATTCTTACATTGTAAGGACATTTTGCTAGACACTGTAAGGAAACTTAAAAAAAAAAAAAATCAATTAGTTACAATAAGCATTATGTCAGTGGAAAGTCTCCACAAAGATAATGAGACAAACGTGTGTGTGCCCATATTACATACTGGGGAACAACCATCCCTAAAAAGATAGAAAGATCTGATATTTTTTACCTAGTGGGGACATTTCACTGGTCCCTATGGGGAAAACTGTTTTTTTTTTTTTACAGAAACTGCAACATTAAAAACCAAAAGAGTCAAAATATTCTCTTTAGGTTACTGAGGTTAAGGTTAGGTGTAGGTGTAGCATTAATTAGTTAAATTAATCATTATGTCAGTGGGTGGTCCACAAAGATAGTGAGACATGGTCTCTCTGTGTGTGTGTGTGTGTGTGTGTGTGTGTGTGTGTGTGTGTGTGTGTGTGTGTGTGTATGTGTGTGTGTGTGTCCATGTTTATATATCATTGTGGGCAACAAATGTCTTCATCAAGTTTAGAAAGATCTGACATTCTTACATTGTAAGGACATTTTGCTGAACACTGGGAACGAAAACTTCAAAAAAAAGAAAAGAGTCAAAAGGTTTGCTTTAGATTACTGAGGTTAAAGTTAGGTGTAGCATCAATTAGTTACAATAAGCATTATGTCAGTGGAAAGTCCCCACAATGATAATGAGACAAACGTGTGTGTGCCTATATTACATACTGGGGAACAACTATCCCTAAAAAGATAGAAAGATCTGATATTTTTTACCTAGTGGGGACATTTCACTGGTCCCTATGGGAAAAACTGCTTTGTTTACAGAAACTGCAACTTTCTTTTGAAAAACCAAAAGAGTCAAAAGATTTGCTTTGGGTTACTAAGATTAAGGTTAGGGTTCGGTGTAGTATTATTTAACTACAGTAAGCATTATGTCAGTGGGTGGTCCCCACAAAGATAGTGAGACAAATATGTGTGTTTGTGTGTGTGGGGTATTACATTGTGGGGACCAAGTGACCACACAAAGATAGTAAGATCTTACATTTTTGACACTGTGGGACTTATTGTTGGTCAAAAAACTGCTTTTTTTAAATAAAAGCTGCAACTTTCATTTGAAAAACCTAAAGATTTGCTTTACGTTACTGAGGCTAAGATTAGAGTTAGGTATACAGTAGGTGTAATATTAATTAGCTACAGTAATCATTATGTCAGTGGACGGTCCCCACAAAGATGGTGAGACATGTGTGTGGGCAGGAGGTGTTTATATATTATAGGATAGTAAGAGCTTACATTTTTGACATTGTGGGGACATTTGGCTGGTCCCAAAGAGGTTAACTGCTTTTTTATAGAATTATAGAACTTTCATTTGAAAAAAACAAAAGAGCCAAAAGATTTGCTTTAGGTTACTGAGGTTAAGGTTAGGGGTAGGTGTAGCATTAATTAGCTATGGTAATCATTATGTCAGTGGGTGGTTCTCACAAATATAGTGAGACGTTTTGTGTGTGGGGGAGTCATGTTTATATATCACTGTGGGGAACAAATGACCCCACAAGGATAGTAAGATCTGATATTTTTACCTTGTGCGGACAATTTTCTCTTTCCCCATGGGGAAAACTGCTTTTTTTCTACAAACATTGTAACTTTCTTTTGAAAAGCCAAATTAGTCAAATGATTTGCTGTAGGTTACTGAGGTTAATGGTAGATGTAGGTATAGCATTAATTAGTTACAGTAATAAATAGCTACAGTAGTTATGTCGATGGAAAGTCCCCACCAGGATGGTGAGACAAACGTGTGTGTGTGGGTGTGTGTGTTGGGATTACTGGGAAAAGGACTCCAGGCCACCAAATGGCACAACCACAGATGTCTCACAGCACTATTCAACTCCACTCTCTGCCCTTTCTCTTTTCTTTCTTCGGTTTTCTGGAATCCATGCTTTAGTTTTAGCTCGACATTTTCTTCCACATATCTTCTCAGTTTAATCTTGCTTATCTGCTTACCATTATACTGTATTAACTTGGTATGCATTCATCCATGCAATTCATTCATATCTGTGAGTCTCTAAATCTCTTCTGTGCTTTTACCCATAATGGTCAAAAGAGTGTAGCTATGACATGGCTGTACCTAATAAACTAGCAATGCAATGTGCTGTGTATCTGAGTCTATACTGTTTGCCAGACCTTAATCCCAGAGGTTTGAGTATCTCATGCATTTTAGCTGCCAGAGCCGCTCAGCAGGGCTAAAGTCGAGCAACTGGGCAGGCTGTGTCGTTTTGTTCTTTTCCAGATACCTTGCACACAGATTGTAGATGTGCTTAGGATAAGTAGACCAAGTATAGCTCAAAGTGAAGGTGTGACAAAAGCTGTAAAACACCAGTGTATATAAGAGATAATGAAATGCAAAGTGTCATCAGGAAAGAATGTACAGAAATGGTTCGTCATCAGTTTTGAAATGATTTTGCTTAAACCAGATGCACTAACCAAGTGCATTTATTCATTCATCAGGGTTACACTGGGTATCCCAAAATTCCTGGGTACAAAGTTAGAAATTGTGACAGTCCATCACAGAGGCAATTTGGAGCAGACAGTGCAGCCAGCATGTTTTTGAAAGTGAAAGAGAGCAGAAGTACCCAGTACCAATTACCCAGGAGATCATGCCAAACTCTACACACACACACTGTACCTAGAGGCAACCCACCTTGTAGCTTTGCAGCACCACCATTACCTGCTGCCTGCTTGCTTCCCCTGTGATTATATTTTTGACTTGAATGACTTGGTGAAAAAGTTAATGGACTATTGACCAAAAGGTCCAAGATTTAAGTAATGGCTCTGCCAAGCTGCTGTTTTTGGGCCCTTGAGCAAGGCCCTTGACCCTCACTTACTTGGATTGTGCAGGTCGTTAACCGAAATTGACATTGTCCGGACATTACCATAGTCACATAGTAATTTTATGCTTCTGCAATGTAAAAATATAGGTTATTTTCATAAGAAAACTGCTGCAAGTGATACATAAATGTGTCAAAGATACAGCTGAAAACACAAGTGGAACTCTCCCATCTACACAACGTCAGAACTTATACACATGCTAGACGTTTATTCATTTTATGAAAATTCACAATAATAATAGGAAATACAGTAAATCCATGGGGAAATGATGGACCTGACAAAAATGCATTGATAGACATTATTATGAACAACACGGAGGACCAGCCATGAATAGGAGACTCAGTGAGTGAATTTGATCCAGTTTATATAGTTATAGGTTACAGAGAATCTACAGGTAGTGGGGGCCAAACTAAGGAGTGCTGCATACAATAGGACAGGTACAAAAACACAAACCCCATTTACAGCTTGGTACAAATAAGGAGCAGAAAGTCCACACAAATACGAGTAACTTACTCAAAAAGGTCTCTAAACTGAGTTTAAACCGAGTTAGAACAGTCTCTGGTACAAATATGAGCTAACGAGCAAGCAAGCAAACAACCGGAAAGGTACGGTATTTTTCGGACCATAAGGCGCACTTAAAATCCTTTAATTTTCTCAAAAATCGACAGTGCGCCTTAAAATGCGGTGCGTCTAATGTATGAATTAATTCTGGTTAAGCCTTCTGACCTACAACCGATTGTAGATGGTACATAAATCTGTCAAAATGTTTTAGCACGGTCTTGGTAGGTTACGAAGCTTACGGCAACCGTAGTGTGCAGTAATACGGTATGTGCTTCAGCATTAGCGTATGTGCATTCATTCATTCATTTTCGAAGCGGATTTCAAACTCAACGCAAATCAGTCACGCAGTACAACATGGACATAGAGCAGCTGCGAGAGAATTCAACATTAACGAATCAATGGTACGGAAGTGGAGGAAGCAAGAAGACGCCCTGCGCCAGGTAAAGACCAAACTGAGCTTCCGACAGAACTTAAGAGTTTTGTTTCATTTAATGCGCCTTATAACCCGGTGCGCTTTATGTATGAAAATAGATCCGTTAGCAGTCGATCATTGATATTGCGCCTTATAACCCGGTGCGCTTTATGGTCCGAAAAATACAGTAGTTACACACTCTTAACTCCCACCTCTGCTCGTGGATCCACAACTTTTATTGGCTGTCAAGGTGACCAGCTGTTAACAGTCATAATGTCCAGAGTAAAAAGACAGATTTGTATTCCCTATTATAATTTATTTTCATTTTTAAGACCTCGGTTGTTAAAGTGAACGGACGTTGATCGGACGGTTGCTAAACAGCGCATACCTGTAACATTAAAACATTAATAGATACCTCCAGCCACTCGGGACAAATGTACATTTAGTGGCCATGGTATAAGACGTGAACAATACAGCCTTCATAGTCCTGCAGTAATTGCTGGTAATATGAGTTTGAAATATCTGAAATTACTAAAACATACAAGCAGGCCAATTTATGAGCAGAAATTATTGCTTGGACAAACAGTTCAGCTAATGAGGCCTGAGCCTGAAAAGATATATACAGTAGCGCTTGCAAAATAACACACCCAAGCAGGGATGAATGAAGTTAATTAATGCCACCATTCTGCAGCTTGTATTAAACAAGCTAACAAGCAAACTTGTACATTCGCTAATAGGAATACAACATAATAGTGGTGGGAGGCTTATCAGGACAGTTCACAACAAACACCAGAGCTAGCCAGATAACTAACCTCCAAAAACAACATGAATACGCCTCAGGGGGTCCAGGCCTGGTTACCAAGGAGGCTGCACAGTACGAACCAGATATGGGGCTGTCAGTGCTTGGGCAAGAACAAGCCAAAGCTAACAAGATCCATAAAGGCAAACAAAGATAATTAGATGCAACCAATAGGACATTGTGCAGAGCTGAAGGGTGGAAAATAAAATCAGAAGCTGCTTTTAGGGGGCACAATTTATTCCAGCCGGTATGCCGTCGGCCGCGCCGCTTTGTTTCCCGCAGCTGAAATGAACAAGCAGCAGGTAGTTGTGAATTCCATAAAATGGCCTGTGATGACAGCGTTTGCCATCCTCATTAACTTGCGGTTCCGAAAAACCTCTGTGCCAAGCATCAGTTTAATGATTTGTGTATTTGATAATAAATTGTATCTCGTCTGACAGTGATAAATGCCGCAGCGTGTGTTATGGACTGGACGGTCTCTGTTACACCTTCATAATTTGTTCCCCGGTGTCACATGCCTTCTTTTTTTTTTTTTTTGACTGGAGCAGAGATCGATCAGTGATGCTTTGCTTTCTTAAATCATGACACACAGGAGAGGCGCCTTGTATTAGAAAATGATGATCTTTTCCCATCTCGGCTTATTTGCTTCTGCTTTCCATCCAACCTCGCTGACAAAAACAGAGCAGAAAGTGTTTTAATGTGGGCTTCTTGAGAGTTCAGCTTGAGTTAAACGACAGCTGTCAGTTGATGGCTCTGTGTGTCTCTATATCACATTTATCCCCGCTCTATGGGGGCGTTTTAAAGTGGAAATAGATGTGCTGCACGGATAAAGGCATCGAGCATCAACTTCCTGCACAAATTCCAATCCGACTGGGATATATCTCACTCAGTGATTTATAAGGATAGGCATGCTGGGAATAGACTGTCTAAATTTTTTAGATTTTCTCCACTGCCAATTACAGGCTTAAGGCAGGCTTTCATACCCTTGCATCTATAAATGCACTGAATTTCACAGCCCCTGTTTGCTGACCTACCTTTTAGGTTTTGAGCAAATTGTTTTATAACAGAAGGTTGAAGAGTCTAATTTAACCTTTATCCCAAATCTGTCTATCAGCCAAGCCTCTTGGAGTTTGGTGTTTAAGTTCTTTTGCTACTTTTTTCCATGTACTGGCTTCAACAGCTTCCTAAAGCTACTAATCTCTTTTTAAGTACAACAGTGAAAACTAGTCACCCCTTACATGTTTCAGTTCTAAGTGAAATGATATCCTCCATCGTTCTGATACAGTTCAGCCTTCAGTATTTTGCAGCTCTGTGTTGCAGGGTTTCCACAGTTTTCCATGACACTAAATACATTTCAACAACCTTAATTGGTGGTTGTTTGACCCACATTACGTTCAGCTTATAGTAGATGCTCTTATTCAGAACGACTTACAACTGAGATGAGTAAGTACAGGTCTAGTTCAAAGGCTCAACTTTGGCATCTTGGAATACTTGGGATTTGAACTCACAACCTTCCGATTGGTAATCGAGGGCCTTAACTATTAAAAGGGCCACAGCAAACCCCAGTATATAGATCCTAACAACATGTTTTATAATATACTCGTTAACAAAAAAAAAATACATGTAATTGCTGCAATACATGTAATATAAATGATGTAAATGACTGCAGGTGTGATATGATTAATCACTGGGTTTTGTCCTATAAAAAGGCTCTCAGAGGCTACTTTTGGGTAGTGTACCTCTCTGTGAGAGATCGTTGACTGCTAAACATGCCTCTACGACTCACTTGAAAACATTTTCCGCAGTTGACAGACTTTGAGAGGGAGCACATCACTGGACTGAGAGAAGCAGAATGGTCTTTTGGGGACACAGCCATACAAATTTACAAATATTTTCTACTCTGACATTGAATTTCTTTGGTAGAACCGTCCATATAACATCAAACCCTTAACCACTGGTACAAATTGCAAACTGAAGAGGAATTTGCAGCCTTACATAATGTAACCCAAAAATATTTTACAATTATGCATCTGTCCTGAATTCATGACTAATTTTTGGCACGACAAATTAAGCTTCATAATCATATTTGTGATCGTGACTTAATAGCACTCTTCTTATCTTTGTTTGTGTGATCATTTTGATGAACAAATTCTGAAATGTATATTTTATATCCCTGAAAATTCCAAACAAGCATGCACACTATATTAGAACACTATTAGGCTAATGGTGTTGCATAATAACATTAATATTTTCCATAAAGAAGATCAGTTATTGAAAAATGTTCTATTCAATGTAAGTAGGTATTAATCAAATTCTCTAGGGTTTGAGTATGCCAGTCTATAACACAAAAAGATCTAGGCTGTGTTGGTATCATGAGACAACATATGCACATATGCACTATAGTGTTAAAACCGAATAAAATACTCATACAAGAAAGCCTTAGGGCAGTCAAAAAATAATATTGGGATGTCCGTACCTAAAGAAACTTTGTAGAAATCAGGACTCCATAAGCACTAGCTAGTAAAGATTTTCAGTCTAAAAGGTGGGCTTATTATTGGAATTATATCATGTTCACCACGTGAGCCATTTTTTAATGAACACTAAGGATAAATAAATAAAATCTGTTTGCATGCTAGCTCTAGGTAATAGAGTAATAAGTATGGCTCATTATCTAAGATTAAAACTCTTCAGGCTTCAGGAACAGAAACAATTTGCTTTTAATGTTTTAGGGGAAAGGGAGAAATTGCCATTGTTCTATAATTTATAAGCACAGGTACATGCTTATTTTTAGGCATTCATTTCATTTTAATAACCTGTCTTGTTGGAAATAAAAATACAAAGATATTATTTAAATTATTGATGAACTCCGATCTGTGGCCCTGGCTCGCCATTTGACAATGTTACAGTTATATGTAGGTAGATGGCCTCGCTCTAGGCTGAAGCACTCGTTATTTTATTAAAATATCCACAGTTAATGTTGACAAAGATTTTATTAGAGGGAATATCTTACGATTAGGCTTTCTACTGTATATGCACGGCACACAGAATAGGTTAATAATAATGCTAATACGCATATTCCCTGCGTTATTATATTCAGTATCTTATTTATATATGTCTTTTATTTTATAGTTTTACTGAACATAATCTAAGCATAATATAGTATTGCTTTAATTTATTATAGTCTATATATCAGTTTAGTTATTATATTATCTTTAAATATGTACTCTCTTTTAGTATTTATATTTAGCTTCTGACTATTTAAACTGTTACTTTAAGTTTAGTAATTAGGTAAATTAGTTTTAACTCTTACATGTAACATCTTGGCCCATGGTTGCCAATCCGGGTTCCCATCAAGGGGGCGCCAAAGATAACACGGCTAGACAATTTGCACATGTTAAACCAAATTAAAATAACACCTGTACTGGAGAAAAATTGTATATAAAATTACTTAAAAATATATTTTCACTCAAAAAGAGTGAATAAAAAGAGTTCTATGTATAGGTGTTGATTAATCACTTCTTTTCTTTTAAGGGTGTGTGTACAGGTCTAATATGTTGGGAAAGCAAAAGAAAAATGCACAGCGCTTATTTTAATTTTAGCTAAAGGTTTAGCTGTCTTGAAAAGAGAAAATCAAAAAGGGGGGAAAGCTATAAAAGGAACCCAAGAAAAAAGGAAAAAAAAGCTAAAATTTGTGTTAATTTTTGCCAATAAAGATTTGCAGTGAATTACTTTATTCCTTTGGTCTGTGTGCAGGCTGGGGGTCGGGGAGGTGGGGTTTCAGCTTTTCTTACTCGTGGGGGGCTCAAAGGGATAAAGGTTGGGAACCACTGATACAGGCTGCCCTACACCAGTGGAAGTTGGGTCTCATTTTGCATCTTGGTTTTACCAAAGTTTTTCCTTGCCACTGTCGCCCCAAGCTTGTTCAGTTAGTGTATACATATTTGCTTTGAGACAATTGACTTTTTTCTCATATCTTGCAATACTTTATTAATGGGATTATTGAGGACTGTGGGGGCCTAGTGGTTAAAGTGCTGGACTATGGTCCAGAAGATCCACAGCTCATTTCCTTCCTGCCACTGTGTTGCATCCTTGACTATGGCTCTTAACCCGCAAATGCTTGGACTGTCAGATTGTATAAATTGTAAATCACTCTGGATAAAGGTGTGTGCTAAATGACTAAAACGTAAATGTGTTAACCTTGATCCAACCAGGTAGCATCATCTGATATTCATTAGTAAGTGTACATTTTACATTTTTACATTTTTACATTTAGCCCTTATCCAGAGCGACTTACAATTGGTACAGTCTTACAATCCAAGCAATTGTGGGTTAAGGGCCTTGCTCAAGGACCCAACAGTGGCAGCGGTGGGATTTGAACCCTGGACCTTTGGGTCCATAGTCCAGTACCTTAACCGCTAGGCTACCACAGTGTGAAACAAAGCAGTTCATTTGGCACTAGATGGTACTGTGTACAGACAGTATTACGCAACAGTCTCGCACATGGTTGGCTGATTTTTTTAACTGAAAGAACTTAACGTTTGAAGGGACACAATTAAATATACTACAGTTCTGCACATTTTAAATGTTTGAACACTTTTCCAGATTATCCTAATGCTTCTGGTGTCCCCGAAATGAACTGACTTGTTCATATACATTAGCAGAACTATATACTGTTTGAGATTCTTCCTTGCAGAAGCTGTGTTAGTATCATTTTATTAAGAATTATAACAAATCGTGTAAATTGATCAGGAGTGCCCAAAATAGAGAACCTTGCTGAAGATCTGGACATTGAATATTATGCATTGCAGACATCAAATCATGTGGATGCAGACACTTGTGTAAGATAAATGATGTGTTGTTGACCTGTGAACAACTGAGCCAGCAATACATAAACCGGCACGTGCTCAAGATAAAGCCTTTGTATCTAATAAATTTAACTGTAGATATCTCTTTTTCGCAGCTCCCGTGGCTCGGAGGTAAGAGACAGCTGCAGGGGATTATTAGAGGAATACTCTTGCAGAGGTACACATACAGCTCGTACCATTTGCATTTCCATTTATGGCATTTAGCAGACACGCTTATCCAGAGTGACTTACAGAATCGCTTTGTATTCTTCCTGGTACACGTTAACTCATGTTAGTGCAAGTAGCCTACAGCTAAGAACACCATCCAACTATCTGAAACCTGTGAGCTGATGAAAAAACAAAAACAAAGTAATAAAGGATTGAATAATATATGTATTTTTTAATGTGTAAATGCAAGCTCAGTCTTTGCTTAAGAGTTGAGTGAAAGGTGAACCCATTCCACCATGTTTGTCCATTACGAAGAGTTTAGATGCTCGTCTTCCTTTGCTCCAGTCAAGCCATAAAATACAGTAAAATATTATACACGAAAGATTTTGCTCAACAAAAATCAGTTTCATTGGCGGTCAATCATTCTCAAAAATGATCCTTAATCATAACAATACAACTGAGTTGTATTTTAAGACTCAAGGGCCCGCTTTCTTAATAAAACAAACTAGCAAAGTTTCTTAAGGCAACAACTGTTCTTAAATGCAATTCTTGAAAAAAAAAATGTAATTCCAAATATTACCTTAAGAAAATCTTCATTGTTTTTTTATGTATTAAACAATTTATCCATTTTACAGCTTACAATTTTGAATATGTATGCTCGTTCGCAAAAAAATAACACACCCAGATAGAAATGTTGAATTTCTGCCTTCGTTTGCAGTGGTGTCATGAACGAGAAAACCTGGACCACTACAAACTGTAACCATGTTGCCTTTTTAGAGACAAAGACAGGTTCTGTTGGAATCCATCGACGGCTAGGTTCGAGTATAGAAGCCTTGTGGTGAGCCCTTCAATCCTGCCTTGGCTGTGGAGAGACATACCCCAACTGCAGTCAGTAAGCCCTAGTAGTGATACGAGGGATACTAACAGATCAGCGATATTTGCAGGATATCCTGTGGCCATGTGGCCACCACTCATGGCAGGGCTTCCAACTGGCATTTTTCAGCAGGATAATGCTCGGCCACACACAGGAAGGGTTTCCCAGGAATGTCTCTACCAGATTTCAACACTTCCTTGGCTTGCCCGGTTGCCAGACTTATCAGCAATCGAACATTTATGGGACCACCTGGGACACCCGCTTCGGCAACCTACGAGTGGTAGGATCTACAGACCCAGCTGCAACATGTGTGGGTAAATGTGCCCACAAAGCAAGCGTTCAAAATGAAAATTTAACAAACAAGAAATAGAGCTGATGGCAGAATAGTCAACAATAATAAAATCCTACTTGGAAACTATGATAATTGTGGTGTGAAGGTGGAAAGTTAAAGATGAGGATGGGCAAGAGTAGCAGAAGCGGTGTCAAATTTACAGTGGTGCTTGAAAGTTTGTGAACCCTTTAGAATTTTCTATATTTCTGCATAAATATGACCTAAAACATCATCAGATTTTCACACAAGTCCTAAAAGTAGATAAAGAGAATCCAGTTAAACAAATGAAACAAAAATCTTCTTTGTTCGTGCCATGATACACTTCCACAAACATGTTTGATAGATCCCTGCTCTTTAAATAAAACAGGGTGCCCCCTCACAGGTGTTTCATCCCATAGATTGAAACACCTGACTCTAATTTCACCTTCAAATGAACTGCTAATCCTAAAGGATCACATACTTTTGCCACTCACTAATATGTAATATTGGATCATTTTCCTCAATAAATAAATGACCAAGTATAATATTTTTGTCTCATTTGTTTAACTGGGTTCTCTTTATCTACTTTTAGGACTTGTGTGAAAATCTGATGATGTTTTAGGTCAAATTTATGCAGAAATATAGAAAATTCTAAAGGGCTCACACACTTTCAAACACCACTGTAGATGCTCACCTTGTTAACTCTAACTTTCTAAGACAAGTGTGAAGCTATCATAAGGTTAATAAAACATTTAAGGACATAATAGTTTCAAGATTAATACGACTTGTTCTTAGAATTGTTCTTAAGAAAAGAGTTAAGAAAAAATAACATCATTCTTACGATGTTATTTTAAGTATAACAACTTTTTATTTAAGAAAGTGTCTTTCTTAAGACATTTTCATGAATCCGGTCCCAGGTTTGCAACATTAAGGCTGTATGGTTGTGGTTATGAAACTTCGTGATGGAGCCTTATCCAGAGGGTAACATTGGCAGTGCTAAAACTGAATTTTGGTAAGGGCCAAGACCTGGACCTGGATAATAACAGGCAAAATGGACAGATTATTTGCAACTCAGGATGCTTTGCTTGTGTAGAACTCTTTGTTCAGAGGGATGCTTTTTTGGGCTGGGAAATGACTAAATGACCTGGCTGAATGGAATACCTTGCATCTACTTGAACAGAAATACACGGTTAACAGCTCTAGACTTCCTTATCTGTCTCAGCTCAAAGCTGCTGTTACACTCACATTCAGTAATACCCTGCGTGTTATGTGGATTTCCGAAGAGTGGCCTCAACTTGCTTAAGCTTGCAGTGTAAGGGCGGGACACAAAAAAAAAACTATGTTCTCCCTTCTTATTGAGATTAGAGATCCACAAAAAACTGCACAAGTACTGATGTAGCCATATTGGAAGTAAAGCACTGTGCAGAAAATTGTGGGCCACCATTATACAGTGGTGCTTGATGAAAAGTTGTGAAACCCTTAGAATTTTTACATTCGACATTGAAATATGAACTAAAACATCATAAGATTTCATCAGAAGTCCTTAAAACTAAAAGTTAGATGGAGAGAACCCATTAAAAAAATGAGACAAAGAATATTATACGTGGTCAAAAATCTTATACGTGGTCAATTATTTATTGAGGAAAAATTTCTATTACATATTAGTGAGTGGCAAAAGTATATGGAACCTTTGCTTCAGTAGCTGTTGGTGTGACCCGCCCCCCCCCGGCAGCAATAACTGCAACTAAAACGTTTCCTGTAGCTGTTGTGATCAGTCCATGGCACACCGGCTTGGAGGAACTTAAACCCATTCCTCCGTACAGAAAACAATTCAGATCTGGGATGTGGTGGGTTTCCCACATTAACTGCTCGCTTCGGTCCTTCCCAACATTACCATTGGATTAAGGTTCAGGACTTGGACTTGGGCCATCCAAAAACATTATCTTTATTCTTTCGTAACCACTTCTTGGTAGAAACGGGCTTGTGTTGCTTAGGGGCGTGTCTTGCTGCAGGACCCACATTCTCTTGAGATTCAGTTCATGGACAGATGTCCTGACATTTTCCTTTAGAAATCTCTGATATAATTCAGAATTCATTGTTCCATCAATGATGGCAAGCTGTCCTGGCCCAGATGCAGCAAAACAGGCCCAAACCATGAAACTACCACCACCATGTTTCACAGATGGGATAAGGTTCTTATGCTGGAATGCAGTGTTTTCCTTTCTCCAAACATAACGCTTTTGTTTTAACCCAAAAAGTTCTATTTTGGTCTCATCCATTCACAAAACATTCTTCCAATAGCCTTCTGGCTTGTCCATGTGATCTTTAGCAAACTGCAGACGAGCAGCAATGCACACCATTGTTGTCCAGTGTTCTTCTGATGGTGGACTCATGAACATTAACAATAGCCAATGTGAGAGAGGCCTTCAGTTGCTTAGAAGTTACCCTGGGGTCCTTTGTGACCTCAACAACTATTACACACCTTGCTCTTGGAGTGATCTTCGTTGGTCGACCACTCCTTGGGAGGGTAACAATGGTCTTCAATTGCCTCCATTTGTACACAATCTGTCTGACTGTGAATTGGTGGAGGCAAACTCTTTAGAGATGGTTTTGTAACTTTTTCCAGCCTGATGAGCATCAACAACTCTTTTTCTGAAGTCCTCAGAAATCTCCTTTGTTCATGATACACTTCCACAAACATGTGTTGTGAAGAGCAGACTTTGATAGATCCCTGTTCTTTAAATAAAACAGGGTGCCCACTCACACCTGATTGTCATCCCATTGATTGAAAACACCTGACTCTAATTTCACCTTCAAATGAACTGCTAATCCTAGACATTCACATACTTTTGCCACTCACTAATATATAATATTGGATCATTTTCCTCAATAAATAAATGACCAAGTATAATATTTTTGTCTGATTTGTTTAACTGGGTTCTCTTTATCTACTTTTAGGACTTCTGTGAAAATCTGATGATGTTTTAGGTCATATTTATGCAGAAATAAAGAAATTCTATGTTTCTGCATAAATATTCTAAACGATATAATGACCATATGTAACATATTATCAATGACTTGACCCAATATTTCAAACTTGTATTTGTCTCTACATAATCCTCTTTTCCATTGATCTTCATTTGAATCTTTGTGAGCTTTAGCGTATCTTAGTGTTTTCACCTTGTTTCCCTTCCGAAAAAAGGTGTTTCTTGGCTGCTACCCTTCCAAAAAGGCCATTCCTGGTCAAGCTTCTTCAGACTGTAAATGGATCAACTTGGCATCCAGAGGAAGCTGCCAGATGTTGCTATTGCTCAAGTGTAAGGGGAGGTCACACTAAATACTTCCACTGTAGCCTATAGAAGCATTTTTTTTTGTTTTTTAATACTGCATACAAAGTTCCTGCATGTTCTGTATATAAGGGAGAAATAATTATATATGGTCATTATACCATTGCTAAAACAATTTTATATCAGGTCTGGTGGCCTAAAACTTTTGCACAGTACTATAAATCAGTTTTCAATGACAGTGGAAGCTAATATTAGCAGCCAATCATTCTTATAGACTTTCTTTATTTACGATATGTAATAATCTGAGAAAATTGTTGAGAGAGAACCTCGTTAGAACAACCAAACAATGTGTTGTCGTTCAAGTAAAACTTATGTTGTGGCCTATTCAGTGGACCACTTCTGGGCTATTTTAAAGGGGATTTTGTTATATAGATCTGGGAACCATGGTCAAATGGCTAGTGTAATGCATAGGTTTTGCATATAGAGTAAGAGAATAATGCTATTTCAACTTTCAGAACACAAAATGTCTTGATCGTTTCAGTCAGTAGCACTTGCTATCACATCTGTATGCATGAAGAAATGTAAGTAAACAGGGCGTTTTTGCTTTTTTTCCCACCAAAATCTCTCACAACCTTCAAGAAGTGGCGCAAATATCCCTCAGCTCTGACTATACATGTCTGCATATCTAAGTGTGCTCTCTTTATTATCTCTGTGGTCCCCTTTTGACGTTTGCATTGATCTATTGTGCAGTTTTTATGAGCACTTTAATTTGTGCATAGTTTTAAGACTCCGCGTTCTACCACTAACAGCTCCCTTGCACTGTTTAGCTGCTACACTCTGGAATTGGTTTCTGCCTCGGCTGTAAAGCGCTTTGGATAAAGGTGTACGACATATGCGTATGCGTAAAGGTTACACATGCATATGATATGAGATTCTTCCTCCGGATACTTGTGTTCTTAATAATATTTGTTTGTACATCTACATTAAATGTCAAATCCGGATTTGTTTCACAGTCATATGGTAAGCTCGCCGCAACTGTGGAGGAGAACGTGCTTCAGTCTTAATCTCCCCTTATTTGATATGAATTGAAATAAATAATTTGCTAATCCTCCATGATCAACATGTAATCCTGAGAGAGTTGCTATCACGCATAAGCTCTGGCAGCACTCGAGTTTCTACCTCATTGATTATCACAGGACAGATAACAGTATGAAAAACACAAGACATGGTTTATAATAAGGTTGTAATTGGGCCAGGCAAATCTGTAAAAAAAATTGGCGCCTTTCCAATGTCTATGGAATTGCAGGCTGATGTTGTTTGTCCCACCCAGATTACATTTAGAGCAGATACCCTTCAAGGATCGACGTTAACTTTGTTTCAGCTTGCCCAAGTTCACTGTCCCGAACCCAATTTCTACTGTCTTTGTACAGAGGTACCTCGGTTCTCATTGTTAATTCGTTCCAGAAGAATAACATAAATTAAATTCCATTTACATCATTTAGCAGACGCCCTTATCCAGAGCGACTTACAATTGATACAGTCTTACAATCCAAGCAATTGTGGGTTAAGGGCCTTGCTCAAGGACCCAACAGTGGCAGCTTGGCAGAGGTGGGATTTGAACCCTGGACCTTCTGGTCCATAGTCCAGTACCTTACCCACTAGGCTACCACAGTCCCATTAATCTGTTCCAGACCCCTAGAAAATCCAGACCCCTAGAAAATCCACCTTGTATAAGGCATTATATGCATACTTGGAGTTAAATGTATCATGAACCGATGAGTTTAATATAGTCTATACTGTATCACAGCGGAGCTGATTACACATTAACACTTACATTAACCTACAGTTGGCCAAAATCATTAACACAAAGCTTATTGTATAACAAAGTGTTGAAAAATCCCATGTCATTTAGTGAGTAATGGATTGAAAGTGAAAGGTAAAAGAAAAACACTTACTCTGTTGGTGAACTCAGGGCGCTAGTTCAGGGCGTGTTCTGGAGAATTCAGTTTCTGTTTCCCTTTTGGTTTCTGTTCAGTTGGCTCTTATAAGTAACCTTTTAAGGAGCCTTGTAGACTTATTTGCATAGAGAATACACTACTGTAAGATGTAAAAATAAATAAAAGCACGATAAACACGCCTGAGATCTTGTGAAACTGAATCACTGTGTTAAATCATGAATCATGAATCGACTTTCGGCTGAAACGAGTCACGTGACTTGACTCATACAAGTTTAAGCAAGTGCGCTGAGTACCGAGCAAATGACGAGAACCGAGAGTAATTTTTCTAGTCAGAATTTGGTGAGTTCCGAGGCTGTCGAGAACTTATAACTTAAGAAAGTTCTGAAATCAATATTTCAATCACAGTGTCTTTTTTGTGTGTCTTGTACTTTCTTTAATAAATAAGATTTGGTTCAGGAGATCACCTATTAAGTACCACATTAAGTTGTTTGTTTTGTTTATTAGTGTATTTAACGTTGCATCAGTGGCTTACAAGGTTATTCAAGCACAAGGTTACTAGATACAGTGGGGTAAAAAAGTATTTAGTCAGCCACTGATTGTGCAAGTTCTCCTATTTAGAAAGATGAGAGAGGTCTGTAATTTTCATCATAGGTACACTTCAACTATGAGAAACAAAATGAGAAAACAAATCCAGGAAATCACATTGTAGGATTTTTAAAGAACCTAATTGTAAATTATGGTGGAAAATAAGTATTTGGTCACCCACAAACAAGCAGGATTTCTGGCTCTGCTTTTCCAGCATGACAATGATCCCAAACACACCTCTCAGGCAACTAAGGAGTGGCTCCGCAAAAAGCATTTCAAGGTCCTGGAGTGGCCTAGCCAGTCTCCAGACCCCAACCCCATAGAACATTTGTGGAGGGAGTTGAAAGTTTGTGTTGCCCAGCGAGAGCCCCAAAACATCGCTGCTCTAGAGGAGATCTGCATGGAGGATTGGGCCAAAATACCAGCTACAGTGTGTGCCAACCTGGTGAAGACTTACAGGAAACGCTTTACCTCTGTCATTGCAAACATAGGTTAAGTTACAGTACTGAGTTGAACTTTTGTTATTGACCAAATACTTATTTTCCCCCATAACTTACAATTAAATTCTTTAAAAATTCTTCAATGTGATTTCCTGGATTTTTTTTCTCATTTTGTCTTTCATAGTTGAAGTGTACCTATGATGAAAATTACAGACCTCTCATCTTTCTAAGTAGGAGAACTTGCACAATCAGTGGCTGACTAAATACTTTTTTGCCCCACTGTATAGACTCTCACATCGGGAAAATTCGGAAATCGGAGTACCCAGAGTAAACTCACACGGACACGGGGAGGACATGCAAACTCCATGCAGGCAGTCAGAGGTTGGGATCAAACCAGGGCGCTGGAGCTGTGAGGTGACTATGCTGACTGCTGTGCCATATGTGTGTCTATATTGGAATTCATCAGATACTGGAATGGAATTGCTGCCACTCATGTAGATATGTTGATTGTAAGAAAATTTGCCGTGGGCTCTTAATTTTTTCCAGGGGTGTACATGCTGGTAGAGGCTGTTTAATTTATTTTGCACAATTCAGAGAAAACTCATCCATGTCTTTGTCCAACACAGTGTTGAATTAGGCCATTGAGTTATATAATTACCATAAGTATTTCCCCATTAAACTTTGTTCTAAGGAGCCGACTGGGAAAGCGTATTGATATGCTTGACTTGATAATTGACACCTTGAGTCGTGAGCATCAGCGGTGGCCTATAAAATGAGTAGTTGAGGCCTGTATAAACATCTCTTTAATTCCTCTTCATCTCAAGACAATCAATGCAATTGCCCTGTGAGCCACTGTAGTGAATTAGCATAATGAGCCTCTGAGGGTTGAGCTACCTGCATTACCTTATCAATTTGCAACGGTGGCTCCAACCGTGAGTCAATTTCAAAAAGTGCCCAATTAATTTACTTAGAAAGTCAACATAATTATGTTGATGAGAAGTCCCTTGTTTTACATAGTGAAAGGATGGAGAGAGTTCAGAACAGGTAAATAATTTAGTGATTTTAGACTTCTTAGTCAGAGTCAGTTCCCAATCAATATACACTCACTGACAAAAAATAAGGCACCAAGAAGGAGCTGTTGGAATCAAATGAAACTTTTTATGTACGAATGTAGTGATGATATATGGAAGTGATTACAATATTAGAGTGCAAGAATAAGTTTACTGGGAAACCTGTATAATTGAAAGGACTTTCCAGTACCCTGTTGGGCTGCCTCTAGCCTGGATACAAGATGAGATACAGTTGGGTATTGGAGGCATTCAGGTTTCATATGGTATCCTGTGCTACATATGTCCACAGATGTTGCAGCTGGACCTGTAGATCCTTCAAAGTCATGAGTTGGCGAAGCTGGCGTCCCAGTTGGTCCCATAAATGCTTGATTGGCATTAAATCTGGTGACCGGAAGTGTTGAAATTTCATGGGAAACCCTTGCTGTGTGTGCATGAGCATTATCCTGCTGACAAATGCCAGTTGGCAGTCCTGCCATGAGAGGTGACGTGGTCGCAGGATGTCCTGCACATATCGCTGAGTTGTTAGTGTCCCTCGTATCACTACCAGGGCTGACGGAGTGTCATATGCAATGGCTCCTTAGATCATCACACCAGCAGTTGGGGCAATGTGTGGGTCCACAGCACAGGCAGGATTGAAGAGCTCACCATGAGGCCTCCAAACTCAAACCCGAAAACCATCATCGGATCCCAAACAGAACCTGGATTAATCGCTGACGTTGATATGCTTCCAGTCTGTAGCAGTACAGGTTTCTTATTCACGACACCACTGCAAACAAAAGTAGCAATCCCAAATTTCTATCCAGGTGTGTTACTTTTTTGTCAATGAGTGTATTTTGACGTGTACAGACGACTCCTTATTCACCAACATTTCTTCACTTATGGCACAATTCTGTACTTTGTAGTCCCTTTGTAGTTTAAGTGATGAGCCTATACTGTTTAGTCTTCACTTCATATCACTTTCCTGTTGCTTTTCATGGTCAGAGTTGCAGTGGCAACAGGCTGAGAAGGACAGCCCAGACATTCTCAAGCCAACTATGAAATCTCTTCAGCAGGTCCTCAGACTACCCTGGGGCCTCCATCCAGAGGTGCATGCCTGGAACATCTCTAGTAAGATCCAACCATGGGCCATCCTTGTGATGCCCGAACCACCTCAACCATTCTATGTCTTCCCTAATTTACACTCATGATTTAACTAAACTGCATATCATCACGCAATTCAATCCAATGTTATTTGCATAGCGTTTTTACTTATGACACTGTTACAAAACAACTTCACCATAGCCAAGTCTAGATCCCAAAAGAGCAGCCAGAGACTAAAGGATAAACTCCCTGAAATGCATAAGGAAAAAAATGCATTAGGAAACCCATCCACTCCTGAATGAGGCCAAACAACTATCAAGTTCTTAAGAGTCCTTGTCTAACCTGAAAGATAAAAAAACTGAAAGCATACAATGTTTAAAGTAGCAGTTTTTTGAATAGTGAGAAGGCTAACAATAATAAATAAATCTGATTTAGTTGAAGTGTTAAAAGTTTAATGCCTTTGTAGCAGATCCTGAAGAGTCTTTGGTGTCAAGGTGAGATGATTCACTGAAGCGGCTGGCTTCAGATGATCCAGGTAGTAATACTAAAATAATACTACTGTATACGCTCCAGTTTTTACATAAACATTTACATACATTCATGTCGTCAGGATTACATTAAATAATTTAATCAAATATGATTATACCAATGATGCAATGCAAAACGTGTTAAGAAGCAAGCATTTTCTTCTGTGTATAAAAAGGAACACTGACCGTGCTTCGCCAGCAGGGGCGCTCTGTCTATTCAGTTCTGGCCGAAATGAGGAGTCGAATCTTTAGAACCATTTGTTCATATGAATCAATTCGGATTTGTTTTTCACTATGCTGCTGTGGCTTCTTTGTTCAGTGGTGTTTAAAAATCTGTGAAACCTTTAGGATCGTCTGTGTTTCTGCATATATATGCCTAAAACATGTGTTTTTTACACAAGTTCTAAAAGTAGATACAGACATAAATATAGATAAAGAGGACTGAATTAAACAAATGAGACAAAACATTAGATTTATTCATTTATTTATAGAGGGAAATGATCCATTATTACATATGTGAGTGGCAGAAGTATGTGAACCTTTATGATTAGCAGTCAATTTGAAGGTAAAAATTAGAATAAGGTTTCATTTCTCAGGACCTCATCAGGCCATCTTTAAAGAGTTTGGTCTCCACCAGTGCACTGTCAGACCGATTGTGTAGAAACAGAGGAAATTCAGGACTATTATTAACCTCCCCAGGAGTGCCCGTCCAACAAAGATCACTCCAAAGACAAGGCATATAATAGGTCACAAGGTCAAAAAGGAATGCAGGGTCAATTCTAAAGGAATCTCTCACATTACATAATTTTCTTGTATGGAGAAGCCACTGCTCTCAATAAAAGAACACTGCTGTGCATTTTCAGTTCGCAAAAGATTACCTGGACCAGCCGAAAGGCTATTGGAAAAATGTTTTGTGAGAGGATAAGACGAAAACAGTATGCTTCTTTAAAGCAGAATCTGGAGAAACAAAAACATTTCATGCATTCCAGCTTGAGGGAGCGTTATCCCCTCCGTGAAACATGGTGGTGGTAGTATAATTTTCTGGGCCTGGTTTGCTGCATCTGGGCCAGAGTGACTTGTCATCATTGATGGAACAATGAATTCTGGCTTATACCAGCAAATTCTAATGGAAAAGTTTAGTTAAGTTTAGGAATGGCCAAGTTAAATTATGACCTTAATCCAATAGAAATGCTGTGGAAGGGCCTGAAGCAAGCAGTTCAGCATTCATGTGTTGCCTCTCATGGCTTCCAACTGGCATGTTTCAGCAGGATAATGCTCGCCCACATACAGCAAGGCTTTCCAAGGAAGGTCTCCGCCAGAATACAACACTTCCTTGGCCTGCAAGGTCGCCAGATTTATCATCAATCGAGTTTTTATGGGACCAGCTTGGATACCAGCTTTGGCAGTCTACGAGATTGCAGGATCTACAGACCCATCTGCAACATCTGTGGGCAAATGTGCCACAAGATACCTTACCTGTTTGCCTCCATGCCTCCATATCTCATCTTGTATCCAGGCTAGAGGCGGTCTCGCAGGGTACTAGAGCCTCCTTTCAATTGTACAGTTTTCCCCAATAACGTATCCTTTCAATTTAATTTTGTTATCAGTTACATATATCATCATTACATTCACACATATAATTTTTGAACAACTCCTTCTTGGTGAGTCATTTATTGTCAGTGATTGTATATAAAGTAATTAATATTAAACTAACCAATAAACAATAGCAAAGTTTCATTGTATATGTATTTTGCAAGCAAGGCTCCCTGAGGCTCATAATTTATATACAATATCCCAGAAATCTTTTTTTTAAGATTGAGAGAGCAAGAGAGAGAGAGAGAGGGAGAATGACCGAGCAAGCCACTGACAGAAACAGTGAGAGAATGACAAAGAGAGCATCCTGATTGGTCTCTTTTTGTGCTAAGTAAACCTATCAGGCTTCTCTGTGGGCAGACTTAACAGTCGACCTCTCTCTCTTTCATTGTCCATCAGTTCAGTTTAATGTCCTGCAGCACCATGGAAGAGTGTTCCAAAAAAGGAAAACATGAAACGCCTAATACGGGTCAAAACTAATGACAGTCTTGCTCACTGGGTGGTGCTACCTCCCTCAAATGAGTTTTTGCAGGGTTAGGTGTCTGTTATTGTGAATATGCCATTGTGAAAACCCCTCCATTTATCTACAGTATTTCTCTTACTGACTCACCTTCATTCAAACAGTTTAGTTCATTCACTGCAACCATTCTGTGACAATATATTGCACTGATTTCCTGTAGTTGCAACAAAGGTTTAGTCAAAAATGGAAAAAAAACTAATTATAATTCAACGTGACTAAATTACACAAATGTTTTGATAATAACCAGGATTTGTGAATGTATTGTTATATCGCCTTTATTCAAACAGGTTGGTCCGAAAGAGTCGATTCATTCAATGAACTGTAGTAATATTTAATTTATTTAATGTAGGAAGGCCATCTGTTAGTCTAAAAGTGGATAACAAAACACAGTTATATGCGAAATTTGACCAAAATAAGCAAATGTCTTGAGGAGAGATTTGTGAATATATAGTCATAGTCAGACATGCTGCAGGCAAGGTAATGAGAGCTCACAGTTATATGGTTTGGCCACTTATAACCACATAACCTACCAAAATGGACCATTCGTTAAAATAGTAAAGGCATCAGGTACATTAACATAAACAGAATTAGGCAATTAATACTAATTATTTAGTGTTAACTTGTTCATTTCTCATCCATGGCAGAGTAATGCCCACTTATGTTAAATTACTTAACCTATTTAGTGTTTAACAGGCATATTTTTATGCTCATTTGTGCCCCCATGACTGATTGGCAGACACTGGGGTACAGCTGTGCCCCTCTAAATTTTGTGTGTGCTCCAGTACGACAGGTAGTCTAGAAATACCCCTGCTGATCCGCACACAGCAGGCAAAAGTGGCCCAAATTCGATTTTCTCACCAAATCTGATTGTTTTTAGGCTTATCATGCCATTTATTAATGTGAAAAAAATGCCGTCCAGAGGTAAACAATGAAATGGAGTCAAGAATAGCAGACACTTCTTTAAGTTATTAAGTTATTCGGCCACTTCCATTCTTTGGATTGTGTCCTTGGCTTCTTTAAACTTTGCTTTTAATCTTTTTTTATTTTCCTTTGATGCTGCAGCCACGTCCTCCTGTGGCTGTGTTCAGATATTTCTTCAGGAATTTCCTCAAACACGGAGCGGTTCCGATATGTGCCTTCTAATTTTGAGACATCACCCCAAACATTTATGAAGTCTGTGACTGAAAACCCCCCTCACTGCTCTCGTCTCTTTTCCCTTCTCCTCAGCACACATTTATGACTAACGTTGAGTTGGAATGTCATAAAAGTCGCATGAATTCCGATCTGGCTGTTCAGACAGAGTCACGCTACTGTATCCGATTTCAATACCACATATGAAAGTGGCCCGAATCGGAACTGAAAATGTCAGAATCAACGTGTAACACGTCTGCGTCACATGACGTAAAGATCAGATTTGGGCCACTGGTGTGTGAACACAGCCTTAGATTTGGCAAAGGTTTTACGCCAGATGCCCTTCCTGACTGGACTCCTCCTTCCCATTTAAATGGACTTGGGACCGGTGGTACCCTCTGCACCCCCCAGTGGCCATTTTGTTTAAATCGCCTTTATTCTAACAGGTTGGTCCGAAAGAGTCGAATCAGTAAAACGATTCGTTACGAGCATCACTAATTTGCCTTTGCTCTGCATCATTGTTTGCATGGCACAAAAGAGCCGGGGACAGGTCTGGCCGTTGTGACAGGACAAAAGCATTTGCAACTGTATTGAATAAATAGACAATAAACACACTTTTTATTACACTTCCAGATTTCAATAACGATTTTAACCGTGATATGTGAAGGATTTGTCCAGCAAATAAAATAATATAGTGATTTCATTTAAATATTGTTTGTCACGTTAATAATTGGAGCTGGTATTGGAGCGTCTGTATGAACGCAGACTGCTGGGAATGTGGTACTCTCTCACTCTCCCACTCTCACTCTCTCTCTCACACACACACACGCTCTCTCTCTCTCTCTCTCTTGCTCGCTCGCACTGGCTCTCTCACTCTCGCTGTAGGTGAAGAGGCTCCAAACTCACGGCGGCGTTAGTAAAGAAGAAGCAGGTGTCCAACATGGCGAACGCGGCCAGCGGAGCTCTCGCAAGCCTCCTGCTTTTATCCACGATTGCGGCAGCTGTTCTTCAAGGTAGGAATCAGTGTTTACAGGCATCCTTCGCTTCCGCGCATCCGCTATTTACAATCTCAGAGCGGCGAACAAGCGGCGGGGGCGTGCAGCACGCAGGGAGTGCATAAAAACACTGGATGCGCCAGATGGATCTTAATGGAGGGAAAGTAACTTCAGTGCGAAAATTGTTACAGTTTTGGCCAAAGAGGTGGATTTTTTCGGGTCTGTTCTGGGTTAAAAGAAAACGCACACGCTCACTGATACGGTGTGGCTTTATTCCACTTTAAAAGTAGTCTGACTGCTATTGCTGCACGTTGGAGAAGTGAGACACGAGTCATGCCGCGCACTTCGTGCTCGCTTTACTTCATTCAAATGCAACAACACTCTTTGCGGCGCGTTCACACTGGAGCCCGGGTGCGATCTGCAATCACTGCCGGTGATTTTAATGGAAGTGGCGTGGGAATAACGGCTTGGCAGGTTCTAAACGGGTTCAGTAGGAGCCGTGTAAACGTCGTGCTATGCGGCGGTGTCACCGCAAAACGCGCGTCGTTAAACGGAGTGCGCAATTACCTCCTTGCCTGTTTTATTAGATGGCCGTGTAGGACTTCATCGGTGGACTCTTAGTGAATGTCTTGTAGGATACTGACCTCGGTTTTCCCGCCGTATTAAGAGCAAAAATTGCTTCCAAAAGTGTTTGGCCAATTGCGCTGATTTGATTCTGAACAGACAAGCATCATTAGTGTCGGGTTCGTCCGTAGTCACCTGAGTCCTACGCTGGTTTGTAGAGTCAGGTTTGTAGCTCACGTCCATATATCCCCAGCAGCCAGGCGTTGTTCCTGAGATTTCCACATTTAAAGCATAAAAAGCACCAGTCGCACTTTAAGGAACTTCTATATTCTGTGATTCAGACGCGGTGCCACAGTGATGCATGGAGGCAAAAATACTCGTGTTGTTACAGTCCCCCACGCTGTACTACAATCTATCTGCATGCGGTGGCCGTTCATTAGCATGGTTTCTGGCTGTTCCCGTGTAGTCTGCATCGGCGTGCGTGTTCAACTAGCCATGCAGCGGCTGCTTTCGTGAATTTTTTACCTCCGATAATTGTAGCACCATATTAGATTACGCTTTTATTAGCATGGATTTTACTGAAGGGCTAAAGCGTTGATTTAATGAGACACCAAACACTGAGAAGTTCCTAATATATATTATTGTACTCGAAATAAATGTGACTTGGTGATACACTGAATCTTCTTTAGCTTGTGTTAACTTCTAGTGCCACCATTGCTTTGTTGTGGTACACAATAATAACTATATCGGTCTAAATAAACTCCATTTCTTATACTATCAAGGCCTATACTCTTTAACTGGGGCATACCTTATTTTAACGTGGTGTTATGCTAACAGTTATGCTAATAAAAAAAATAAGCCTGCTCATGGTAAACAAACACTTATGAGCTATATAGATACAGGTTCCCAGGATGTCTAACAAATATGTGATTTGAAAATGTGTAATATTGAGTAAATGGAAAATATTAATGATGGGTAACAATTTCTCACACACCATGGTTTCACCACAGCATTTGTAAAGCTAGAACTTAATTCTGCTGCAGTGGCCCTGGCATAAACATGGTTTATCTATGCTTACTCTTTGTAAGTACAACTGCTATGTCAAAGATAAGAAAAGAGCAGAATGAAAAAGGAAATAATACAGCGATATGGGATAACGCAGTAGTGACATTGTGCTCGTGAGTATCCGATGCAGGATCATTGGATACTCTTCCACACACATCAAGTCTGTGGTGTTTCTCAAACGGTAGGGTGTCAGTGAAATTGTGTTTTCCGTGCTCGTAAGTGCTGTGGTCATTCAAAGCAGAAAGAGCCTCTCAGTGGGAATGATTTTTTCCCCCCAAACGTAAACCAAGCTTTTTGCTCGACAAAAACAAGATGCTTTGTTCACGGTCATTGTTTACTAAAGAGATAAGCCACTCGAAGCATGCATTACTGTGCGTTTCACTGCACATCGTGCTTAATAATACACTTTACCCATGATAAAATAGTAAAACAGCAACCCTCGTCCTCAAGTGGCTAGCCACTTTTAGAAAATGGTGATAAAAAAATTTCAGTAAATATGTCACTGTTGAAGAAATATTGTTAGTAACATCTATAATAAATAATTCTTGCAATGTACTTGTTCAGTCCCGCATGAAAAAATCAACAAGCTACTGAAACCAGAACTCACGTTTCCGTTCGTTGGTGTGTAGAATTTCCGAAGAATCTTCTTTAGCTTTTTTTCGCCGACACTTTTGAAGTCAGTAGGTATGTTTTACTCCACGAACCACAAAAAGCCACTTAACCCTTCTCTCCTCATGTCTTCATTAATTAAAAAGTTTCATATTGTTAATCTGAACATCTCATTGTTTCTCCTTAATTCCGTCCTTCCATGTACACTATTCACTCGCTGTTAATCTACTGAGTAAATCAAATCCGGCTGCAAAACGTCTGTATTTGTAATGAGCTGCAACTGTAAGTGTAACAGTTTCATGGGTTTAAAATCCTGGTGCATTGATACGGAGCCCGGTTGTTGTGAGACAGTCACAGGTGTTCGTATATCGGCAATTTTCCGACTTTGATTGTGTCTCAGACAATCAGAAGGGACCACAGCAGTGCTTGAATTTGTGGCAAAAAGAAACAATGAGATTTGGCTCTGGAATATTTATGGTGGTTTCTTTGGTATTCTGTGTGGTTGCTGTGGCGTCACAGCTGGTTGTTACAGTATCCAATGTGATATTCCAAGTGGTTGCTTGAGTCTTGCTACGTGGTTGCTGTGGTATTCCAAGTCGTTGCTAGGTGGCAGAGTAGAGTTTCCAAGTGTTGCTTCTTATGGTATTCCAGGTGGTTGCTAGGTTGGGATCAAGTTTGGGGGCAATGCTCTACATGGGGCCCTTGGCCAGGCCATGCTTGCCAACCCACTTTGGGTGGCATTTGTCTGTGGGGTTATGGATGGCGATAGAGCATTTGTCTATAGGGGTATCTATGGTTATAGAGCATTTGGGGGTATATATATGCTGATAGTTCATTTGCCTATAGGAGTATGTATGGTGATGGAGCATATGTCTGTTGGGGTATGTATGGTGAGGGTACATTTGTCTGTAGGGGTATGTATGGTGATAGAGCATTTGTCTGTAGGGATATGTATGGTGATAAAGCATTTGTCTATAGGGGTATGTATGGTGATAGAGCATTTGTCTGTAGGGGTATGTATGGTGATAGAGCATTTGTCTATAAGGGTATGTATGGTGATAGAGCATTTGTTTATAGGGGTATGTATGATGATGGTGCATTTGTCTATAGGGGTATGTATGGTGATAGAGCATTTGTCTATAGGAGTATGTATGGTGATAGAGCATTTGTCTATAGGAGTATGTATGTATGATAGAGCATTTGTCTGTAGGGGTATGTATGGTGATAGAGCATTTGTTTATAAGGGTATGTATGATGATGGTGCATTTGTCTATAGCGGTATGTATGATAGAGCAGTTGTCTATAGGGGTATGTATGGTGATAGAGCAGTTGTTTATAGGGGTATGTATGATGATGGTGCATTTGTCTATAAGGGTATGTATGGTGATAGAGCATTTGTTTATAGGGGTATGTATGATGATGGTGCATTTGTCTATAGGGGTATGTATGGTGATAGAGCATTTGTTTATAGGGGTATGTATGATGATGGTGCATTTGTCTATAGGGGTATGTATGGTGATAGAGCAGTTGTCTATAGGTGTATGTATGGTGATAGAGCAGTTGTCTATAGGGGTATGTATGGTGATGGTGCATTTGTCTGTAGGGGTATGTATGGTGATAGAGCAGTTGTCTATAGGGGTATGTATGGTGATAGAGCAGTTGTCTATAGGGGTATGTATGGTGAGGTTACCTTTGTCTGTAGGGGTATGGATGGTGATAGAGCATTTGTCTAATCACCATCCATACCCCTATAGACCAATTCTCTAATCACAATACATACACCTGTAGAGAATTTGTCTCTAGGGGTATGTACGGTGATTAGAGCATTTGTCTGTAGGGGTATGTATGATAGAGCATTTGTCTGTAGGGGTATGTATGGTGATAGACCATTTGTCTGTAGGGGTATGTATGGTGAGGGTACTTTTGTCTATAGGGGTATATATGATGTGTCAGTCAGTATTTGAGCAGAATAGGAACACCTTTATTGTCGTTGTATCTGTGTGTACTGTATGTGAGTGTGTGTATGTGTTATGTGAGAGGAGGCACAGAGAGGAGGGCAGAACGTGCACTGCAGCTCTGAGTGTGTGAGATTTTGGCAGTTGAAATTCGGAACATTTGGTCAGTGCATTTCAATGGGAGATTTTTCATTTTGAAACTTAAACCTATTGAAAACGATAAATCCGATCGACTCCAAAACTACAAAGCACAGGTCACGTCACGTTTATCGACGCAGCGGTGTTCGAGTGGTGTCTGTACGTTACGCGGTTCGGGTCGTTTTAATTATACAAAAGTGTGGAAGAATAAAATCCAGTGCCTTAGCAATCACTGAAAATAGCCATTTTATAATACAGGCATAATGTTCATGCAGACACCGTTCGCTCATGTATGGTCCATGGTCTGTTAAGAGTATTATCCTTATTATTAAGGTAATTAACCTACTTGACCCATATATTACATTGGCAGATACATTATATGAAATACATTTGTAATGACTGACGTAACAGCGCAGATTCTAGTGCTGACATTAAACACAATGCAGAGAACGGAGTACTTAACCATGAAGTTACAGTTGAAGAATAAGGCACGCGGCAGAGTAATTGGCGAGTGGCGCTCATTATAAGCACCTGGGGGATAAGACACAGGTTGGATGTGTGCTCTTTTGCTCTCACGTAACAGTTGCGGATGTCCCAGTGCAGCACGGCTGAGGATGGGACGACATAATGACAGGCTATTTAGTCAATACTCCATTATAGGCTACTTGGACAGTTCACTCCCATATAGCTGTGCTATGTAATATGTAGTATTGGAGTACGTATATTTCATACAGGTAGGGCCTGTTTTACAATGGAGATACGTTCTGCTAAATTCATCGTAAGTTGTGAATGTGTTGTATTGTAAACCGGCGAGTTAATATATACTGTATATATCATAGTGTAGCATACCTTAAACATGTTTAAAACACTTGCATTGAGCTACAGTTTAGCAAAATCAGTACCATATAAAGCTTATTTTATAATCAAGCAGAATAGAATTTCCGAAGTAATTCATTGAAGAATGTATTGAAAGCAAAATTGAAAGCGAAAAATAAAAACAATATTGTTAGTGTCACGATCACGGGTTTTCCTCGCTACATTTCCCAGTGCTCATCACTCCCACCACATCTCTCCCCACATTACTATGTTATGTTATGTAAGCAATTGTGGGTTAAGGGACTTGCTCAAGGACCAAACAGTGGCAGCTTGGCAGAGGCAGGATTTGAACCTTCGATCTTCTGTTCCATAGTTCAGTACTTTATCCGCTAGGAAAAATCTAAATTCCAAATTCAGAGTATGGTTTCTGCTGAATGTGATTTTGTTTATTATCGGATTCCCTTCATAAAGTCGTAAAATCGTAAACCAAACCTACGTAAAAACAGACTACCTGTAAGGTGTTTGTCAAGATTGCGTAACTTTCAGTTTCATAGAACACATAGTGGACGCAGGTGACACATACCTGTACACGATGAAACTTAAGTCAGTTCCTTGCTCTATCCTATCATATCTTCTCGCGATATAAATACAACAGGAAATACATTGCACTGTCATATAAAAGACAGTTTCAGTGAATCACAGCTTTACAGTGAGATAAGATTTTAGCTATCTTAAATCGTAAAAAAAAGATTGAGATGGGCAATATGATGATATTTTATGTTATCGTGATATATTTTGTTATTGTTATGCTTTTCTGAGCATATTGAGGACATCGTCGGTGCTTAAAGAACCCTGACCAACTGCATGTTTCATTATAAGGAGTGTAATCATTACTGTTTAATAGGTTTAAGTGCAGCATATTTTGAATAAAAATCTCCTTACTAAGCATGGGATAATATTTGAATAGTAGTTTTTAAGAATCTGTCGCTACTGATGCATTATGTCTGCATATAAATATCGTGTATCGTGAAAATGTCTTTAGTTATCGTGATATAGTATTTTTACCATATCGCCCACACCTATATTGATATTAAATAATTATCAACTATCAAATATCAACTATAAATGTATTGGAAACACTGCAGTATCTTAGCCATTTAGTGAATGCTGCTACACTATTGTATCCCAAATAGCATTTTATAAGTACAGTATTCAGTATGGTGTTCAATGAATACCCAACATACAATAATACTATATAGTGATATTGTTTTCTTAGCTTTCGGCCTTATGAGCAATTTCAGCATTAAAACCTGGCTTGTTAACATTGGCATCCCTGACCGTTAGCTCATTTTTAATGCCTTTGGATCCTGCAAGCTGTTTATGTGCAGTCTGGAAAGGGCAAGCTGCTTTCACTGTCAGCACTGTTCATATCACAAGCATTCATCAAAACCGAGTATCAATTTTTAGCTGTAGCCTTTTTTGTAATGGTGAGACGTGACATACGTCCTGCCATCAAGGGTGAGTGGCAAGAATGGTAACCGTGTCCTGTCGGCAAGTGAAGCTTGCACAGGTTTTTTTTCCTGTGTCAGCAATAATTTCTGATTTTATGAAGACAGTAGGCTATCACAGTTGGGAACAGACATCACGGGCAATTAAAAGACCATTAGATGGTTTGCTCTTGCTCAGGCTAATCAGCTGTGGAGAGAGAAATAAATGGTTTAATGCATGCACATATTAAACCTGGCTGATTTACTTACCATATTCACATATTAGTTAACAGGACTTGAATAAAACAGCAGGTCAGGCCTTACAGGAGGTGGTGGGGGGGAATTCGATGAGCACAGGTTTTCTCCTCCCTCAAAGGCAGCCAATCAGCCAAGACGTTTGTTACAGTACAACTTCGGACCAAATGTCTGAATCGGACATGGCACACACTCACACACCTAAAACAGACAGATACGCATTCCAGTAGGATATTTGCATCACAGCATTTAGACCCCATATACACTAAGTTGTTTCATGCGTCTTGAGTATCAACATTTTCACATTTCAGCCCCACTTATCTTGTTCGGGGTTGGAGAGGCATGGGCGAAGACGGACACTATACCAGTGACAGACCTCTCCCCCAATCTGACCTCTGCTCTCTTGGGATGTACTCATGCTGGGTGATCTGTACTGTGCCCGAGCATGTTTGACCCTCAAAGTGCGGTTCGTCTGACTAGTGTGATTATTCCGTACCATACCATGCTCAGGCCCGCTTGAAGAGGTGGGCTCGGGCACATGTTGTAGACATGCACTGATTACAGCTGATAGGCGGATTCATATTTCCGATTTTTTTTAAACATATATAATTGGCCGATTCCAGTTGTCTTTTTGCCTAAGAATTATACATCATACAGAATCATTCTTGTAAAATTTTTATCTTTTGATGGAATCTTCTTCATTGCTAAAGAAAGACTGCTAAAGGTTGCTGGCTTGTGCCTGGCTCTGTACTCTCACTAGCTTTAGCTTTAACCTCTTTGCTTTGTTAGTTGTCAAATTCCACATATTCAGCTGGGTGTTGCTGTTTTAATTGTTTTATTAAAGTTGTTCTTCCAAACGTTTTCAGAGTTGTTCCTCCATGGCTTATTTTCGCCATCCATGTATTGCTTCCACGCTGAAGACATGGCAGTGTCCGAAATAGATCCCTACACCATCATTAGGATCCCTAGCCCTTCTTTAGTACTGCACTTTAGGAACATTATTTAGTTGAATAACCAGCACTCAAAACAACTGAAATCTAACGCGTCCTCATCATTGACATACGTCAGCAGCAGTCTCATAAACAAACTGCGAGTGGCTGAGTCGTGTTTAAAGCTCTGTACACACATGAACTGTGTTCTGAATTAAATTTAGTAAAAGCACTGCGTCGTTTGTGTGGCTGTAGTGTGCTGCACAAGTTAAATGTGACCTACATAGAATTGGTTATATGAGACTGATAACGCTAAAAACTGACGATTTCGGTGACCAACTATGTCAGATAGCTATTTAAAAATCCTCTTATACGTGCACCATGAGTAACCAAAAATCGTTGTTTTGCATAACAAATAAGAAATTCTATTGGGCCTATGATAAGGTAGCGTACCCAAAATGAGTCCAAAAAAGCCATAAAATAAGTATGACCATGAAGTCCATTGTGCTGTGCAAGAACATCCTTACTCCCCTACAAAGCGTGATATCGTGCTGATGCTCAAAACTTATAAGCGCAGTGTGAGCACAGGCCAGCGGGGGAGTCAGAGGGGGAATGATCATGCTCTGGTACAAGGCAACTGGGCACAGTGTCAATACGCCCTCAGACACAGCCTGTTTTGCTTGCGTGAAACCTGACCCAGCCGAAAGACAACATGCGGACTCAAACCTGGGTCGCCACGGTGGGGGGCTAGCGTATTAGACCACTGTGCCATTCGAGCACCAATAGAAGCAATTCATGAAGCGATTCATGAGACGACTTTGGTGAGGTTCTTATTTTGCCTTTGGTGATGTTTGAGGGCTTTGCTATGCCGTTTGTAGAATGCTTGTATTATAAGCTTGTATTACTGCTTAGTGATTTCCAAGCTGGTCAGCTAAAAACGACTAGAGTTCAAAACTGTGAAAACCTGCCCCCCCTCTGCCCAATCATTTCTTGAAGTACTTATTGTTTAGTTCTCAGCTGGTGCTTTTCTTCAAAGTCATTTGCATATGAAAGGCAGACCTTTGTAAAAGCTCTTCTTTAACAGTAGCACTAGGTCTCCGTTTCAGGAAGAGCCTCTGAATGGTGGTCACTTAGGAATGTGCTGAGATGAGGACACAGAGCCAAGATCAAGATCAATTGTGGATAAAAGTACAACGTCAATAGGGATTCTCCTTCAGAAAAAAAAGCTTTTTGTTTGTCAGAAATAAGTCTGTTTTAAAGCTGGGGAGCTGGCCCTCTGCGTGTAGGACTTATTTAAGGATTGCAGCGTGGTACGTGTTCGTATGGCAAATGAAAGCAAATAGTTTAAGCAGGTTGCTGTTATTAGACTTTTCTTCCCCTTTGAAGTGTGTAGTATTTGTTTTGCTCCACTTGGCTGTCAGACTAATACCTTACAGAGAGAAAATGAAAAATGGCTGGGGGAGCAGCAAATCCGCATAAGTATATTTTGGGGATTACAACTGGAGTCTGGCATGCCCGTCTCACTATTGATTGGCTGTAGTCCTCGAGAAAAAGTTAAATAAATATATAGATGTCAACAGAAGACTGTTAAGCTTATTGGTTAAACACATAAATACCATAAGCTGGTGATCGGAATCGGGAGTTTTTAGCGTGATTGACCATAACCGGTGATCGGCTGATCAGTCTCATGTAACCGGTTCTGTGCTGGTCACATTTACACTCGCGCCATAAACACAGCCACATGTGGACATCACAGTGCTTTTACTAACTTTAATTCAGAAGTCAGTTTATGTGAGTACAGAGCTTTAAACACGGCTCAGCCACCTGCTGGTTTGTTTAATCCCAACGCTGGAAATCGGAATCGGCCAAGAAAATTGTTTCAGATACACTCGTCAACCATAACATTAGAACATCTACCTAATATTGTGTAGATCTCCTTGCTGCCAAGGCTCTGATCCTTTGAGTTATGGACTCCACAAGATGTCTGAAGTTGTTCTGGAGCATCTGGCATCGAAACATTAGCAGCAGGGCCTTTAAGTCTGATAAGTTACGAGATGGAGCCCCATGGATCTGACCTTTTTGTCCAGCATATCCCGCAGATGCTCGATCAGATTGAGATCTGAGGAATTTGGAGGCCAAGTCAACACCTTTGTCATGTTCCTCAAACCATTCCTGGACAGTTTTTGCAGCATGGCAGGGTGAACCTGCTGTTTGACTAGGTTAGGTGGTACGTGAATGCATGGTCCCAAGGTTTCTTACCAGGACATTTCCAGGAGCATCACTCTGTCATTGTTGTTCACTTTATCTGTCGTTTAATGTTGGCCACAACGATCTTACTCAATATTAAAAACAAAATACTTACCTAATTTAGGAACAGCATAAGAAAACTGGTTATAGAGCACCATGAGCCTGAAGGGAACAGAATTTGTAGAGGTGCTAAATGATTTTGGACAGTTCATTTTGCATTGCTCATTCCTCTGTGATAGCAGACTCTTAAACACACTCAGTCACAAGATAACAGCTTGCACACGCTATGTGATATTACAGTAACTAATAAAATGAATGCTTAGCATTAAAAAGGTTCATTCTGGTAATCGTGATGCCTTGGCAGCCCTCAGGCGGAGAATTCGCAATGAAATGTGGCGATACAGCAAACAGGAGGACGAAGACATGATGAAAACAAGGCTATGGAATTGTTAAAAGTAAAAAACGCATTCTGTTGAAGTTTCTTTTCTGCCCAGATGCCTGTGTTGGGCTGTTTTATTGCGATGACTATTTAGTGTAAAATAGGAGCAAGATAAAAATGTTATTAATAGTGATTACCGTGATTAAAACTGCGATTAACGCAATTACAAACAGCTCTAATATAACACAAGTTGATTTTCAATTAATACACCATCACAGGCTGCAACAGCATAGACATGTCAAAGAGAAGATGTAACGGACAAGAGTCAATAAAAAAAAAAGTAAAATTAGCCAATTATCTAAGCTTAAACGTCACGATTGGTAAGACTTAAATTGTTTCTAATAACTGAGGATGCCAAAAGCCTTTATCACAATTACATGATGATTAATCATGCAACCCAGATCACTAACAGCCCTAATTACATTAACTAATAAATAAATTAATCATTTCGAGAGCGAGTTCTGTCAGCCACACTTACCAAATGTTCACGAAAATAATTATGGCGGGGCCATCTCAAGAAAGACCCACACAGTCTACAAGGACCTTGTGAATTGGCCACTGTACGTCTCAGGAGTGCAAAATCTGCCCAGACAAGCTGCCGACCCAGGGATCCTTCTGAATGAAACACAGGGCTGGTGACAATATTAATAATTCTCAGATGTGTTTTGTTCTGAATATCTTTCTGTACAGTTTAAACGATTCTCAACAGGCAGGACTTTGTGGGAGAAAATTTAGCCTTTCGTAATTAAAAATGAAGGCCTTGGCCACCGGAATAAAAATGGTCCTGTGTCTTAAGCCTAACAAATAAACAGCTCTAAGAAGGACAGCAACGATACAGGTGATTGTATAAACTCCTAAATGAATGCTCATTTGGCTTTTTGACTTCGTAGCTAATAAATCACATACAACACAAAACAATTTTCTCCAGATCAAGTGGGGGATAAATGACGGAATCACTCAAATGTTGAGGATTGAAATTAGTCTGCAGGTTAAAACTGAATGCCCACAGATGTTTGAAAACATGGGCCCAAAACGAGACTTGTCAGTTAAAACAATAGAAAGGATTATAAATCTTCAAGAAGGAAATCCAGGAGTGTGGCACAGAGCGTGGCAAAAGATTTGAGAGCTTGTTGTCCCCAGTCAGCTGTGTCTAAAATTTGGTGCAGGTATAAAAATATGGGAAGGTTAGAAATGGAAAACATCTGGGTAATCCAAGGAAGACATCAAGGTGTCAGAATAGAAAGTGCCACGACAAAACAAGAAAAAATAGATGGACTCAAGACTCGACGTGTTGTCCATTCAGAGATGCTCTTCTGCATACCACAGCTGTAATGAGTGGTTATTTGAGTAACTGTTGCCCTTCTATCAGCTTGAACCAGTCTGCCCCTTCTGATCTCTGATATTTTTTGGACCGTTCTCTGTAACCCTATACAGTGGTGCTTGAAAGTTTGTGAACCCTTTAGAATTTTCTGTATTTCTGCATAAATATGACCTAAAACATGATCAGATTTTCACAGAAGTCCTAAAAGTAGATAAAGAGAACCCAGTTAAACAAATGAGACAAACATATTATACTTGGTAATTTATTTATTGAGGAAAATGATTCGATATTACATATTAGTGAGTGGCAAAAGTAAGTGAACCTCTGCTTTCAGTATCTGGTGTGACCCCCCCTGTACAGCAATAACAGCAACTAAACGTTTCCTGTAACTGTTGATCAGTCCTGCAACACCGGCTTGGAGGAATTTTAGCCCATTCCTCTGTACAGAACAGCTTCAGCTCTGGAATGTTGGTGGGGTTTCCTCACATTAGCTGCTCGCTTCAGGTCCTTCCACAGCATTTCCATTGGATTAAGGTCAGGACTTTGACTTGGCCATTCCAAAACATGAACATTAATCTTCTGTAACCATTCTTTGGTAGAACGACTTGTGTGCTTAGGGTCGTTGTCTTGCTGCATGACCCACCTTCTCTTGAGACTCAGTTCATGGACAGATGTCCTGAGATTTTCCTTTAGAATTCTCTGATATAATTCAGAATTCTTGTTCCATCAATGATGGCAAGCCGTCCTGGCCCAGATGCAGCAAAACCGGCCCAAACCATGATACCACCACCATGTTTCACAGATGGGATAAGGTTCTTATGCTGGAATGCAGTGTTTTCCTTTCTCCAAACATAACGCTTTTGTTTTAACCCAAAAAGTTCTATTTTGGTCTCATCCGCTCACAAAACATTCTTCCAATATTCTTCTGGCTTGTCCACGTGATCTTTAGCAAACTGCAGATGAGAGCAATGTTCTTTTTGGAGAGCAGTGGCTTTCTCCTTCCAACACTGTCATGCACACCATTGTTGTTCAGTGTTCTTCTGATGGTGGACTCATGAACATTAACATTAGCCAATGTGAGAGAAACCTTCAGTTGCTTAGAAGTTACCCTGGGGTCCTTTGTGGCCTCAAAAACTATTACACACCTTGCTCCTGGAGTGATCTTTGTTAGCTTCATCCTTGCTGACACTTACACATTATCGGTATCGGCAATATAGAGCACCGATACCATGAAGCGGTTACTGATGCACATGCACGCCACTGGAGGAAGCTAATTATGGTTTATTAGTGATACAGAACACTGCTTTTACCAAAATAAAGGTATGCCAATATATAAAAAGTAGAACGCTTTAAATATCAAGATTTATAGGCACCTATCGAGTAATTAAGTTAGAGTTGGTATTGGTACATATCGGCAGATATTTGTGTCGGTGCGTCCCTGTGCTGACAAATTAACGGATTTAACACAATAAAAAAAAAACAAGAACAAAACCGAAATAATCGACATTGGCAAGATTATGTCAGTTAAAGGTTCTGAATGTTGGGTTCGATTAATTTTCAATTGATTGCCCAGCCCTAGTCCAGATCAAACTGGGGACGCTGGAGCTGTGAGGCAATGGGATGCGAAATCATGCCACCCGCCATTTGAAGTGAAAATAGCATTGCTATCAACAGATAAACCAGTAGCTTAAGGAAATTCCAAAATTGACTCCATTACGTTTAGCTATTTGTCATTATCACATGTTCAGATTTTAAGTGCATGCAAATTAATTTAGCAAATTATTCTTAAAATCCGTTTTCTTACTCTTATTAGATCATTTTATTTATTGATTGTTTTCTTTCGCACATGTACACAGTTAGATTAAAGAAGCAGTAACTTGGCACAATGAAGTCAAATTCTTGGTGACAAGAAACATCCCAAATGGACAGAGCTCAATAAATTACCATGAAACCTTTTTTTTTTCTATAGAACCTAAAATCCTTAGCAAGCAAATTAAAGCTTCACGCTCCTGATTAAGAGACTCGGGAAGCTACTGCTGATTAATTGTAGGAAATAAATGCAGTTGATGAAGGTGTCCAAGACTTGCTTACACAGCTTTAACTAATTTTGGAACATTTTCGCGTTCTTTGTTAATACTTCGACTTGTATTTGAGCCACGTTAATAAAGCCACGTCAGTTTCTCAGTTCTCAATCAATGTGTGACCACCTGTACTGGTTACCTTCTGCCAGATTAGGAAACTTGATGGATTGCTGCTTAAAAGGGCACATTTATTTCAATCAGCAGGCCATTTAAACGGAAAGTCATTTGCACTTCACCTATTTACAAGTAAACATGATCAGTCATTACCAGAAATGCACCTTGCCGCCCGCTGGAAATTGGAACCATCTTATTAACGGATGGTTTAAATCTGTTCTGCAAGTAGTTAATGAACTGAGGAATTGAATTCTGAAATGCACCAGGCGCAGCAGCACAGCCACCCACCTATGGCCTCTACTGGATGATGCTGCAGTTTACCATACATCACGTCACCGTTCAGTGACTTCTCATTAAAGTACATCATCAGAGAGCGTTACGTTTACATGTTCAATCTTTTTCTATTGTGAAATGAAATGAGAACATGAGGACAACTGACACAGGAAGTTTACCCGCTTGATATTTTTTTTTCTTTTTTGCCTTACGTTCAGGTCAGACATAATTTACCTCACGGTGTAAGTATAATTGGATCATACACATAACTTTATCAATATAATCCTCCTGGGATCAGGACAAGTTTTCATTTTCTAGACAATGGGAATGAGATGGTATAGAGTGAGATAAAGAGAATATTTGAATAAGACACAGGCTGTGTAGCAATATCCAGTGGTGCCGAGTCAGCTGGTTAAAAAGGCAATGAAATATAATGAAAAAAGAAAAAAAATATGAACCTAGAAATTGTGCAGGTCACAGTTTGTCAGTTAATTGTCACTTGTAACATTATAATATTGTTCAGCTTTAGTATAGATTTGCAGATAGTCTGGTGCAATAACATGCATAGACTAGACAAAAGTCTGTGGACACCCCAAAATTTCCTTGAAATCATGGGTATTACTATGGAGTTTGCCCCTACTTTGCTAAAAGAGACTTTGTTCTTCTAAAGAGGCTTTCCGATAGATTTTGGAACATGACTGTGAGGTTGGTTACACAAATAAGCCATTAGAGGTTCTGAATGTCTGTTTCGATTAATTTTCGATTAATTGCCCAGCCTTACTTCACACTGTGCTGTAGTGGAACTTGCCTAGAACAGATATTCCTATTGGGGATCAATGAAGTTTGAAGTGTTTTAATGAAATTGCTTTGTCTGTGCTGGATTTGGATCAACATTTTTTATAATACAGAAATAAAGCTTTGTCTCTCTATGAAACCAAATGTTTTATAAACGGAAGAATTGTAAGTATAATTTAGACCACCTACTCATCAGTCATGCTGCTCTTAAATGTGTGTGTTTTGTGGGTGTGAGGTTTTAAATAGAGGGTTGTATCTGATGGATTTTCAGCTAACACAACAGGTATCTTCAGCTGACTTCCACCAGTATTTCTGACTGAACCTATCAAAAGTGTAATGAAGTAGTACAAAAGCTTAATGTAGTCTCCATCTCCATTGATATCAGTGCATGTGTGTGATGAGATGAATGGATATGTAGATATATTTGATTTTACTTTGCGGTCTTCTTCGTTTTACATCTAGTATTGAATATTAGACTCCGAGCAACTGTCAGAGAATTGTAAAATCAAATGCCTCGATCCTACTAATCATTCTTACCAGTGTCTGAGAGGGAATTATGCCCACATTGGCGATGACACATTTGGGGAGTCCTGGTGTAGAAAGAGAAGAAAAGCTACTGTGACATGTGCAGTTAACTTACCCATTGCAATTAGGAATAACTGAAAAGCTTGTTTTTTTTCTAAACAAATAGGGTAGGGGACGGGGGTAGGGCTGGGCAATTAATCGAAAATGAATCGAAACTGGCATTTAGAACGTTTTAACTGACGTTTTTATTGGTTTTATTTAAATTCTGTTACTAAGTTATTTTCCCTATTGTGTACGTTCATGTACTGGTTTGTTTTAGGGCAAACAAACCAAAACAAGAACGCCAAAATAATCCTTCATTAACTGTAATCGAGGGAAAACGCTCAATTAGTCATGATATTGATTCGAGGTCATATCTCCCAGCACTAGGTGAGGTGATAAAAATAAAATGAACAAATAAAAACAAACACTAACACATCGATGCCAGAGGCTTGTCAAACTGCATGACATTGTTAACTGTGGAAGAAATCTTGTGAGTGAAGATCTGATTAGGATTTGTCATTGAAATTAAGCAGATTAAAGTAAAAGAAGTGCAGAAAGGAAACAACGAAACAACATCATTTCAAATCAAATCATGCACGGATCTTCTGAATATGATTAAATGATTATATAAACGGCTCAACTGTACTTCTTATCAGGAGAAAATGTTGTTTATCGAATGGATCCATTGTCTTTGGATGGGATAAACATGGCTTGTGTGTTGTCTGATATGCTTCCCTTCTGTCTTGTAGTACATTAGAAGCTGACTATGGGAAAAGAAGGTCGTGTAGTGTAAGAAATCCAGTAGCTTATTTGATTACAGGCTTTGCTGGTCCAGTGTAGTTGGGAGTATTATAATACGTGCAAATATTCATGCAAATAAAACTGGAAGCTGATGGATGCATCTGTTTTTTTTGCTGAGTTAGATATTCATTGTTCATTGAGGGTTTTTATCAAATGCTGTTCTCCAGTGTAGGAAATCATTGTTATTTTTGTTTAATTTGGATGACGTTGTAAATGTATTGGAATATGTATGGAATCTCATTTGGTGGAGCTACTCACCATTCCTCCATCTAACCTCCAAGGATTTGGTGATGGTGCCTTATCTAGACTTGCTCCTCGACTTTGGAACTCTCTCCCTTCTCTGCTTAAGCAGTCTAATTCTCTCTCTGTATTCAAATCCAGTCTTAAAACTCGTCTCTTTTCATTCACATATAATCTGCCTCCACCTTTAAACGGTTTCTTCTTTGGTTTTGTCCATGTCCAATACTCCCCATTTGTTTGCTGTTGTTTCCTAGTCTGCTCTGTGTCCTCTAAATTGGAAGTGTCTTTGGGTTTGGAAAAGTGCTATACAGGAATAAAGTTAAGTAAAAAAAAAGTAAAGGTTTATATTGGGAATATTTCCTAAAATACATTTCCCCGGTTCAAATAAAATTTTGGAAAGAAAGTGTAGTTGAAATGGAAAGTGTATTTTTTTTTTTCAAATGTGTTGTGTGCATTTTAAAGTTGTCTTTTCTTCTGATGTGCGAGTCTAACACAAAAGAAAACAAGACACTTCAAAGGAAAGACAAGCAAGATTATTACAAAATACTTTATTATTAATATCCTTCTGGATACAGGGTTCTGTAGTGCTAGGGTTTTGGACGTTCTTTTTTTTAAAGAAATACGAATGGAATATTTATTCAGGAGCGTTTGTGTAAGACAAGAGTTTGACCTGAGTGTGCCAGAGCTTTTTCCAAGTAGTCATTGGGTCTGTCTCAATATTTAGTGAGTGCCCTTGCTGTCTACTTCCTATGTCTAGTTCTCAATGTAGTGCTCTCCAACCTACGATGGAACCTTAAAGGCCTTTTCACACCGAGTCCGAAACTGGCGGACTGCGACGCTGCGTAAAATTTTTAATCGGAGCCTGTTCTAATTGCGTCTGCATTGTTCAGATGCTTTAAATCAGGCTGACCAATCAGAGCTCGGTTGTCAGGCAGAACAGATCATCCTGCTAGTAGCAGACCGCAAGAGCTTATAGGACGAGCAACATGCTGACAATAAAGACATGGATATTAAAGAAAAGATCTGGTGGAATATAAATGCAAGGCTGGAGAATGATCGCGATAAAGCTCACAATGTCTGGATGGAACCATTTTCTTTTTTTCCTAAGTGCATTCTAGTCTATTAATGCCTACAAAAATCTATAGCCTCCCTTGTTAATCTTTGCGAAGTTGACGATGTGAAAAAGACACAGCGAAACCTCTGTGACACTTTAAGAGAAGGGAAATTAAAGAAAGCAAAAGTGGACAGGGAGTTTTCAGAGTGTTTAGACAAAAAAAATGCAGCAAACTTGATTTGGTTCTGCTATGTTAAAAATCCCATCTGTTTTTTGACTCTGTGTGAATAGGCCATAAGACTGGTTATTGAAACAGTATACTGAGTATCTGATTGTTCACACCCTCTGCACACAGTCAGTGTAAACAAGTGCTTCAACCATTACATACATACTATGTGTGAGGGAGGGGAGGCCGGACAAGGGAGTGACTCCGAGCCCCGAGTGATGGACTGCGTTCCTGTGAGGATGTCAGAGTTGGTTGACGATCAGGTATTAGTAATACTCAGAACTCCATAATATCAGAAGCACAGCGGTCCAGCCACTCGCAGTAGAAGCTGACATTTGTTTTGGTCTGTCCCATCTGGCTTAAATAAAACAACCTGCCCTTGCTAAACCAAAATAGGTCACGCTGTCATCTCTATCGGTGTCTGTCAAAGCACGGTGTAATAAACTCACATGCATGATCTTCACCGCTCATCCAAACAGCACCAGAGTAATTCCGTGTTCTAGAAATGTCATCCCTCAGGTCACCAGCCGATTAAAAATAGCCAGCGAGTTTGACGGCTGAGCACACTGTATGCCCTCGGGGGATATTCTTCTTGTGTTGTGGCGTTATCAGAGCCATGCTAGGATTGCATTTACTGATTAGTGAAGCATTAGGCATTTCTCAAAAGCTGACTCTAAAGCTGATCTGCGGAAGGAAAATTGCCAGCTATAATTTTGAAACCTTCCATTACTTATCTGTGAGGCTCTTCGATGCCGGTGTATCATCTCTGTGAAAAATATTCCACTCTCAAATAAAATAACAGTACCTCAGCAGGTTCATAGCACACGTTTAAGAACGGAACATTTTGAACATGTTTATTGATTGTGACGTTCTCAATATTAGGAAGACGAAAACCTTGGATTGTAGTGTGATTATGTCAGTTATGTCAGTATGGCCAAGATTTATAAAAAGGTTGTTGTCTGTGTTGGTTATATTATTCTATACATTTGCAGACAACAATACATTATCAAGAGACAAAAAGCGTACATTCATTTCCTTCGCTGTTGGTGGGATGGGAGAGAATAAACAATAAAAATGTTTTAAGAGCAATTCTGAAGTAGCGAAGGTGCTAACAAAATGAAAGTATAAAATGTAGATGTAGGCTACAGGTTTTAGTATTTTCAAACAAGTAATACCAAGAATGGCCGATAGATGTAATACATATAGTCATATTCATTTTTTTTAGAGCTACTCATTCAAAACATTTGCACACCCGTCTAAGTGAAGACACAGTTAATTGTTTTGTTTTGTGCAAATTCAGTACAAGTATGTGGACTAGTGTTTTAGTCCAGACTGCTAGAACCAATAATGAAGCCAGAGACTTTTAGGCGCGTTCAAGTCAGGACTGAGACTTTTAGGCGAGTCCGAGTCGTGTGGGCGAGTCCGAGTCGAGACCGAGACGTCTAGTGGGCGAGTCCGAGTCGAGACCGAGACGTCTAGTGGGCGAGTCCGAGTCGAGACCGAGACGTCTAGTGGGCGAGTCCGAGTCGAGACCGAGACGTCTAGTGGGCGAGTCCGAGTCGAGGACCGAGAGTCTAGTGGGGCGAGTCCGAGTCGAGACCGAGACGTCTAGTGGGCGAGTCCGAGTCGAGACCGAGAAGTCTAGTGGGCGAGTCCGAGTCGAGACCGAGACGTCTAGTGGGCGAGTCCGAGTCGGGACCGAGACGTCTAGTGGGCGAGTCCCGAGTCGGGACCGAGACGTCTAGTGGGCGAGTCCGAGTCGGGACCGAGACGTCTAGTGGGCGAGTCCGAGTCGGGGACCGAGACGTCTAGTGGGCGAGTCCGAGTCGGGACCGAGACGTCTAGTGGGCGAGTCCGAGTCGGGACCGAGACGTCTAGTGGGCGAGTCCGAGTCGGGACCGAGACGTCTAGTGGGCGAGTCCGAGTCGGGACCGAGACTTTTCATCATGCAACAATAAAAAGAAGGAAAAAAAAGTTTCTAATTCACTTTACATTCATCATCATTCATTGTACATGATATAATATTATATTTCATCATTCATATTGTAAAATATAACATTAAAATAATATATAGCCTAAAATTATTATTAATTATCATATTATTGTCTTAGTCAAATTAAGGCAGTGTAACTTTTGGAAGCAAATGACGATTCTGTTTCCCTTCTCTCCATTCGGTCCATTTTTATTTTTAAATGTGAAAACATAATAATAAAGTAAGCGGATGAAAATGCACACTGGCAATCTTAACGTCAGACTATTAAAATAAAACGTGTTCATTGATAAGATACTGAACGAGAAGAGCAATCATTTGTTTTTCCCTGAGTTCTAAATAAAATCTGAGTGAGCTTTTATTTAGGTATATAGAGAAAGGACTGATTTATTCTGTTTGAATGCGATAGAAAAAAGTTTGGTTTATTTTTAACCTTACCCTGAGACCGAGACACCCTAATGAGGTCGAGACAGAGATAAGACCGAGTCCATGACCACTCAAGATCGGTCTCCAGTACTACAAAACTAATATGGACTTCACCAATACTTACATTTACAGCATTTAGCAGACGCCCTTATCCAGAGCGACTTACAATTGGTACAGTCTTACAATCCAAGCAATTGTGGGTTAAGGGCCTTGTTCAAGCACCCAACAGTGGCGGCTTGGCAGAGGTGGGATTTGGACCCTGGACCTTTTGGTCTATAGTCCAGTACCTTATCCGCTAGGCCGCCACTGTCCCGGTCAACAATATAATGGTAGTGGAACCAGCAGATGGGGGTTAGGTGGCCAAACTGAAAATAATGGACAATGTATAGCTGAGAAAGTAGGTCACGGATCAATAGCAGCATGAAGTATGCATTTGCGTCTTGCAGGAATAATCTGTGATGAAATGTTTGTGTAGAATAACATTGTGATTGTGTTTTCTGGGTGGTTGAGACCAGACCCGGACTTGCTGCTGCAGCAAAAGCCAGCCATGATGTATTCTAGTGAATGTGGCTAAATGACTAAATCACTGGCATTCAGACAAGTGGAAATTTAGAGCGGTGGACTAATGAAAGGATTTGTTTAAAACCAAAGCTTTTATCTTAAACAAGTGTCACAAGTGATACATGGCTGTGTTTGGATGCATTATTTTGCATAGAAGCGCCCCAAGCACTCTTTTCCACTTAGACCTACTTAGCTCTCTGACAGGAGTACCTTAATGCCCGAGCAACAAATAACCAGCTGTGAAAAATAGAAACTGATGATGCATTATACAGGCTCCTTCCATGCTCAGTAAATATATGCCATTGGCGAATTGCTTTTGTCTCAGCGTAGTCTTGTGTTAATCCAGCTCTATGATGGTTTGCATCACGCCTGTCTCTGCTGAGACTTCATAATGCTGTAAAAGCTCCCCGCGACTTGTTCAGGTAATAAACCTGCCTTGTAATTGCCCTACAAGCTCCAGCATTCGAACCACAATAACCATATGGCTTTAGCATAATTTAAATCTCTCTAACACCTTTCCGTCTGAGCGAAAGGATACGTTCTTGATTGCCTCATACAGAAAAGCCTTGCGTTATGTTGCGTAGCACATGCAGGGTACGTCGTAATTGTCAATGAAATAAGATTGATTTTTGAAAATGGCATAAAAATAACAGGATTATATCAATCCAGCATCATTCCACATTTTATGCGTCTTCTGAGCAGAGTACTTAATCCCGCGTGGATGTGCGATGTTGACTGGCACAACACAGATCATCCACATGAACATATTGGACGAGCTGGATTAAAATGACGCTGTCTCTGTCACGCTATCTTGCAATCGTCTTCCACAGATTAAGCTACTGTTAGAAATTCTTTTGCTTTAGCAAAGAGCAAATACACTCACTGACCAAAAAATAAACTCACCAAGGAGCTGCTGTTGGAATTGAATTTCATCTGTATAATTGTATTGATGATGCACACTGCCAGGCCAAAAATAAGGTCACCCTCTAATATTTCGTTGGGCCACCTTTAGCTTTGATCATTTCCACAAGCTTCTGCAACGTCACAGAATTTTTCTTTCCAGAGTTGCATAAATTTTTCCCCACGATCTTGTATTGATGATGGGAGATTTGGACCAAGTCTTCTCCAGCACATCCCGAAGATTCTCAGTGGGGTTCAGGTGTGGACTCTGTGATGGACAATCCACGTGTGAAAATGATGGCTCATGCTCCCTGAACCACTTTCACAATTTGACCTTCTGAAACAGATGAACATCTTCTCCATGACCACAGGATGTGTCTTTCGACATGGCTGTTTAACAAATGAGAAGCACTGCATCAGTTAGGGTTAAAGAACTTGTTGCCAGCTGAAACATAATCACCAATGCAGTAATTATCCAATAGGAGACTCTTTATTGAACTATTTGCTTAGTTAAATCCAGGTGGTGAACTTTTTTTTGGCCAGGCAGTGTATGTCGGTGATTACAATATTAGACCGAAAGTTTATTGGAGAAAATGAAATGAGGTTCTAGTACCCTGTTTGGCCGCCTCTAGCCTGGATACAAGATGAGCTGCGTTTGGGCATGGAGGCATACATGTTCCGTATGGTATCCTGTGGCACATTTGCACAGATGTTGCAGCTGGGATCCCGGTTGGTCCCATAAATGCTCGATTGGTGAAAAATCTGGCGATTGGACGGGCCAAGGAGTTGGTGCAATCTGGCGGAGACATTCCTAGGAAAGCCTGGCTGTGTGTGGGCGAGCTTTATCCAGCTGAAAAATGCCAGCTGTAAGCCCTGGCATGGCGCCTGGAAATGGTCCGGGCAGAGACAGAGGTGTGTAGTGAAGGTGCCACCTGGGTCTTGATGGTAGACAACGAAACTGTGGGAGCTGCTCATGCTTGTCTTCGAATCAGACGATCCTCTCTACTGGTGGTCTGTCTGGGCCGTCCAGAGCTTGTTCGCAGTGTTTGCTTGACCTCACGGAACCACTGCTCCCAACACTGAGTGTGTTATTTTGTTTTTGGCAATGAGTATATATCCTCAGGTCAAAAAAAAGTTGGGACAGTATGGCAATAAACAGTTTCTTACATTGAGTCATTTCATTACAGGTGTTTTGGTACCAAGGTTGTCTTTGTCACATTTTTAATTTCAAAATTCTCCACACATTCGCCGTTGGGGACCTGTACCCTCTTCATGCCTTTGTAATGTGTGCAGCATGTGGTTTTGCTTTGCCTTGTTGAAAAACGCATGGATGTCCCTGTGAAAGACGTCGTCTTGAAGGCAGCTTATGTTGCTCTTAAATCGCATTACTTTGGCCATGGTGTAAATGACCTTTACCAAGGGCACTGACACAACCCCATGCCATGACAGAGCCTGGCTATTAGACTTGTTGCAGATAACAGTCTGGTCCTATTCGTCTTTGGTCCAGAGCACACACCGTCCATTTAATAATTAAAAAAAAAAGATCCAAAAAAAGAGAGGTCCAGTTCCAGTGCTTGTTTGAGGTACATTGATTTTAAACATTTCAATACTTTTCTCACACATTTGTTAACAAACTGGATATCATTTGATATGACTTCAACCATTGACCACTTTTTGATGTCTTATTGTGGCCCGTCTCTTCTGTTTAGCTTTTGATATTTCCTCTCTTTCTCCATTTTGCAATACACATCATCAAATCAAGTCCATGTTATGTTCCCTTCCCACAGCATAAGTGCTAATTCGTGTGTAACACAGTGAGCTGTATGTAGCTACATGGATTACATTACATTTGTAGTAATCGAGTTACTCAAGTTACTATACAGTATGCATGCGAGTGAAAATGGAATAATGCAGCTCCTACATCCCTAGATTGTTGTATTATTTCTAAATTGCTCCATTATTTCGCACTTTAAACATTTTTTTCTGAACACCAATGCTTTGCGCAGTACAGGCCTATTTTTCCCACAGTCTACCATTTTGATTTTCTGAGAATTCTAGCTCTAGGTGGCCCAGCAGTCTGAAGTTAGAGATCCTTCACACTTATATTAAGGAAAAATCAGTCCGAATGTATTAATCCTGTTATATGTCTCTCTTTGCCCCCCAACCGTGCAGAAACCAGACGTATTTGGACTCCAGATATGAGTTTGGTGCATAAGCCATCTGGATGTGCTTTTTTTTTTCAGGTCAGACGACATTACCCCGGCACGGTAACAAGACAGAAGGCACAGATAGGATGGCTTTGCTTTCTGGGTCAAGTAAAGAGGAAATTGCTGTAGCAATGTGGGATTAAAGTTCAGAACACAGTGTGTGAAAGCAATGCAGAATGAACGTAAAGCAGATAGAAGCGAATGAGCTGGAGAATGAAATGTTGGAGGATATATCAGAATTCAATCCTTGCATTCATCCCAGTCTGTGTGCTGTTTATGGAGGCACTGATACTGTTTCTAGTGTCCATACCATACTGATATGAGAGATATCGGTCCATAATCAGTTCAGGTCCTGTTCTGAAATTCTCAGTCACTGAGTATTGTCAAGCATTGGTTGTTTTAGGAAATGGCAGTTTTATGAAAAACAAGCAGCGATCGGCAGTTTCCAGCGCAAACTTTCACTTCTGACAGATAGTCAGTGCTTGAAAGTTTGTGAGCCTTTTAGAATTTTCTATATTTCTGCATAAAAATGACCTAAAACATCATCAGATTTTCACACTAGTCCTAAAAGTAGATAAAGAGAACCAGTTAAAGAGACAAAATTCATCAACAGTTACAGGAAACGTTTAGTTGCAGTTATTGCTGCACAGGGGGGGTCACACCAGATACTGAAAGCGAAGGTTCACATACTTTTGCCACTCATTAATATGTAATATTGGATCATTTTCCTCAATAATAAATGACCAAGTATAATATTTTTGTCTCATTTGTTTAACTGGGTTCTCTTTATCTACTATTAGGTCTTGTGTGAAAATCTGATGATGTTTTAGGTCATATTTATGCAGAAATATAGAAAATTCTAAAGGGTTCACAAACTTTCAAGCACCACTGTATGTACCCAAAGTGTGAATGAGGTCCATGAGAATAGTTTTGTTTGCATAACATTCTTGTATGTTATAGCGCCACTGAGAACTGCAGTACCACCATATCCTAAGAACCTCCTTTGGTATGTGCGGTTCTGAGGTAGAGCAGTAAATGTGTGCTTTCTGCTGGCTCCACCCACGTTGATTGGCACCTGGCAACAACACTGTATAGATACGCCAGCATTTTTTATTTTTTATTCAAGTTCTTAGGATTGTTCAAGTTTTTAGGATTCTTTGTGATACCAGATTTGTCTGTGTGGGGAGAAAGTCCAGAGACTAATTCACTATATTATGCAAATTAGCTCAAGACGGATGGTTAGTGGGTGGAGCTATATGGTTCTTGAGGCTTGTTTGATGAACATGAGACAAGTCATCAGCAGAAAAAAGAATTATTTTATGGGGTATAAATATGGACCTCAAACCTGCAAGTTCATGGGACGATGCAAGTTCAACACGATGATGATCGGATTTCTACTTTGCAACCAGCCAACAGTCTCAGATAAAGATGTGACGTAAACTTCAACCTTTAATATTAAATAATTCAGTTCTTAATTTTCTTGAGAATATATTGTCTTCACAATGTGTTCGGTAGCCATTTAGCGGGTGCTGCGTTTAATTCCAGAGTTGCCAGATCCAGCGAGCCCCAAAGAAGCAAAATCACTAAGAACCTGGCAACCTGTATTTTTTTTTTCCAACTGCTCTTTGTGCATGAGCAGACTGGGAAGATCGATTAAAATCGGTTAACTGATATACGTGCTATGAGTAATCCGATTACTGAACTAAAATCCAGCTCTTTTTATCGGATTACTTAATCTGATTACTAGATTGGAGTATGCTGTTTACATGACCACTTGCTGCAGAACTGATTATGATCAGATTGTTAAATGCATATAAACACACTCACTAATAATCATGAGCAAATCATATCATGGATCGAATTGAATCATGAGCACAGCGTATCGTTACACCCCTAATACATACTCGTGTATCTGACTAAAATATATTTTCCATCTCACTAACATATTAGCCCGCTGAACCACCCCAGCGCTCCTCTGCCTGCCCTGTGTTGGACTGGCATGGATGCTAACGCTTGCGCCATGTGTTCAAGGGGAGTGGTGTATTTTATGTTGATTAAAAAAGCTGACAGACCACTGCGACCCTGACCAAGCAGGGCTAAAACGTAAAAAAAGTGTTCGCTGTAAGACTCTTGGCCCACTGTCAGTCCATGGTGTGGAACGTCCATGAGAGGAAAGTATCAGTTGCTTTGAATTCCCATCCCTCCCAGAAGAACAAGGCATGTTTTTCATATGTGATATAAAGCAAATTGGAAGTAGCAAATGTGAAAGAATTGCTAGTGAGAAGCAGCAGCAGCAGCAACCCGTGTGCACACAGCGTACTCTCAAGCAGAACCGGAAAATGGGATGGAATAATAGAAATGTGGATACGTTTCCAAATTGAGTCATTTCGTGGCTTAGCCAGTGGAGCAATATGACCCATCACTTGAGAATGCAGAGCTAGCATTTAGGTGTAAGTGAAGTCTCAGCACCTCATCCTTTCTTTTTCCCCCAGTATAATCTTTAACCTTTTCGCACTGTCTCGTAACCACACAGAATAAGCTGAAGCCTGAGCCTGCAGGTAGACCGAATCTCTCAACAGATCCCTCAAATACTTCCTGCAACTCACAGCGATTCCTCTGAATGTATCTGAGAAAGCTGGGTCATCCCAGTTCATCCCTGCTCAGCCCTGTTTTCGGGAACGCTGAAGACACACAGCAGGCGCTTAATGTAACCTCTTATTTTTAGCGAGTTTTATTGGACTCGCACTCGGATGAGGAATTGTCAGTGCGAGACGTTGGGAGTCATCTGGCGGGAGTGATGAGCGCTGGGAAATGTAGTCATTACTGGGTTTATGTTTTTCACTTTCAATACATTATTGAATAACTGACATGAGATATTCAATGCTGTTATAAAAGAAGCTCTATGACAGTAGAGGCAGAGGTGGGCTTTGAACCTTGGACCTTCTGGACCCTGGACCTTCCACAGTCCCAGAATTGGAGGGAGAATCTAGCAATGTGTCAGGGGTGCAGAGTCCGATTTTTGGCCTCCCGATCTAGTGGTGTGTACTGGTCAGTGATTCAACGTAAATGGTTCCAGTCAACAGCCAGTGAAAATTGAGCATGGAAACTGCCTGTGTTTTCAGAGAAGGGGGTTGCTTTAAATACGCCAAAAGAGGCACGCAACCGGTAAAGGGCATGAGGGAGGCACAAAGCGTCGCAAGGAGCTGGGGAACGCGGCAATGCGGACAATCGAAATGAGGGAATGTCGGGGATTAGCGGCAGAATCTGTTCCTGCGCTACCAAACTATGCCCTGACGTCATTCTTTGAAACTGCAGTCTACCATTATCCCTAAACCAAAATGAGACGAAGAGATGGGTGAGGTCTCCAACAATGAGAGGATGCGGCACCTGGCTGAGCTCGAGCGTGCCCTTAAATACACGAGCCAGCAGGTGCCGCTGATCGCGCAACCAGCGCCGAAGGAGTGGTGTCGCATGCACGATCGCACCGAGCATGCCCAGGCAGAAAAGTGAGTCGACACTGCCCTCTAGCATCGAAGGATGGGTTCAGCACGACTCCTCATAAGTTGCTGGGGTAGTTATTGCTATAATCGTGTCCGTGAAAGCTGTTGTACATCCATGTTAACTCTGGGTCTCCTAGGTAATGAAAGGGGCGTGTATTGGGGCGTGTTCCATTCCGTATTGTAGTGTGATACCCTGTCTGGTTATAATTTGCTAGGACTTTCGAATTCGTGTAGTACATCCAAGGCTTAAGTGTGTTAAGCATGTTTAAGGTACTCTACACACTACAGTACTCTCCGGGACTCAGCAGTTTTTAATGGAGGGAGTGCTGGGAAATGTAGTGAGGAAAAGCATTGGTCGCAATCCTGTTTTAAACGAGTTGAAACCCTGATATATATACAGTGTATATTAAACTCCTCGATTTACGATAAATTCAGCTTGCGATGGATTTGCCTGAACGTATCCCTATCGTACATCGGGAACTACCGGTAGAGGCTTTAATTGTGATTTTTCAACAGTTCATACTTGAGTAGCTGCTTCATCCCTATCAGAGTCGTCATTGTAATCACGTTACAGTTACAGATTCATAAAAAAAAGTTACTTATGTGACAGGTTCCTTACATGAATTATTCCTAAAGCATTTACCAAAGACTTCCTATATATAGTTTTGCGCTTGTCTGTAATTTGCACACACTCCCATGGGTACTGATGAAACATGGCTTTGTGATGGCTTTGAATCATTTGAGCCACTTTGAAAAATGATTCAGTGTTTCGAAACGCTGGGTACTGCAGGCTTTAGCGACATCTGCTGGCCAGATTTGTGCATCTGCCGCAGGAAAACCTGAGAAACTCCACACAGATTTGTATTACGATGATCTTTTTGTAAAAAGTAAAGCACTAAGTTATTATAACCACGCCCCCTCCGTGTTCCATGTTAACTTTGTTATTAAAAAGCAAGAAAGATAACCAAGTTTTTTTCTGATTCTGCCACCCTTAACAGGTGAATTTCTCAATTTCATTTACATTTACAGCATTTAGCAGATGCCCTTATCCAGAGCGACTTACAATTGGTACAATCTTACAATCCAAGCAATTGTGGGTTAAGGGTCTTGCTCAAGGACCCAACAGTGGCAGCTTGGCAGAGGTGGGATTTGAACCCTGGACCTTCTGGTCCATAGTCCTGTACCTTATCCGCTAGGCTACCACAGTCCCACAGTCAATTTTAAAAGTTAAAGTGGGTATAAAATATTTGCTGTTTCTTGATGACTTCCATTTTGCGAAACCTGTAAGCCAATAAAGAGTTTTTACGAATTTCATTACAATTTCACTACCTGATGCCCAAATTTTGTGATGCCCCCCCCCCCCAAAAAAAACCCCTGAAAATTGAAGTAAGTCACTAATCATATTTGTTACCATGGTAACGGAACGCCCCAGAGGGCTTTGTGGTATCACCAAAAGTGCCATGCAGCTTGCAGTCCATGATGTATATGTCTATTTCCAGTTTCAGAATGGCTCCCCTGCCGTTATATCAGTCACACTAATAGATAATTCATGCTTCGATGCCCTGGCCTGCACAACTGCAATCTCAGGAGAGCAGGCGCCCAACCTCTCTCGGTTCTTCAGTCCTGTGGAGTTTTTGTTCTTCTTTTAATCAAACCTCCAGGCCTGAAAGACAATCACATTTTTTTAGGAACGAGGCTATCATGGTGCAACTTGGATATTGAGAATAATCAGCTGCGGGAGTAAAAGCCTGTAATTTATTTCCTTTTCTTCCAAACATGGCTCGTAATAGGACGGAGAGTGACGCTCGCTTCGGCGTGACCTCTGCCCATTCAGGGATTTAAAAAGACTCCGGCTTCTTATTTAGCATGCTTTTGTTCTGAAGAAAAATAGTTCATTTGGAGCGCACGCTGAAAGAGGGCCCGGACCTTTTGTTTTTTCGCGTCGTATCGCCGTGTTCTTTATTTGGAAGAGTGAAATGCAATTAGGACACTCAGTATCTATGGCTTACTGCTTCAGTGGCATGTGCCCACATCATTCCGCTTCCATTTGGACATAATTGCAGTAATTAAATCTAATGACTTTCTTTGATAATGCTGCAGCTCTATAAGTGGCATGATAAAGTGCTAAGAGTGCAGGCGACCATGGCGAGGCTAATGGGACGTGATCAGTTTTTCTAGCAGTGTTGGCTAAGCATGGAAGTGCCGTCATGCTGCAAATGTCACTGTTGTGCTTGACAAAATCTAAATTTTACACTCCGTGTTAAGCATGTGCATATTCTTAAAGGGAACTCGCCACACTCCAGGAAACTCTGTGTGGTTGTGTCTGGCTACAACACGCATTCGTTTTTGATTTTTGGGTGTTAGGGCAAAGATATTCATCCGTTAAATACACTAGTAATTACATCAGTATTGCATCAGAACTGTTGTCCTTGCCACAGAATATACAGTACTGTGCAAAAGTCTTAGGCCACCATTCGATTAGATATCCCATCGTTTTAACAATAGTAAAATTACCATATATAATTTTTTCTGTCTTGTTATTAGAATACAACCAGAAGGACAATACAAGGAAATTTGCAAAAAGCTTTAAAAAAAAAAAACAAGAAAAAAAATCAGTCGCCAAGTTGACCCTTCTACAGTAAGGAATGGTCTTTTTGGAAGGGTAGTAGCCAAGAAACCACTTTTTTGAAAGGGGATCAGGATGAAAAGGTCACATAAATGGAGTGAAGATCAGTGGAGAAGAGTATTATATAGTGACAAATCAAAAGTTTTGGAGTACAGTCATTGACAGTGTTATATATGGTCATTATACCACTGGTAAAACGACAGTCTAATGGTGGGCCGATACTTTTGCACAGTACTGTACTTTCAGTGGTATATGGGTGTCCATATGCCTGGGTCAGTTTTCAAGGTTGGGTTCACACAAGACCTGGAAGGACCCAGATAAGGGAGGGTTGGCAAAGGACCCAATGCTGATGGTGCTTATTCATTTTAGATATTCTACAAATCCGTAAACAGCACCACTTGTTAGTAGCACACTGCAGTTGAGTTCCTAAGCCGGGCGGCACTGTGGGGCTGTGGTTAGCGCCGTCGCCTCACAGCTCAATAGATTCCGGGTTCAATTCTAAGAATGACTTTAAATGGGGTCAAGGTCAGGACTCTGTGGTGGCCAGTTCACATGTGAAAATGATTCCTTGTGCTCTTTCACAATTAGAGCCCAGTGAATATTGGCATTGTCTTCCTAGAATAAGCCCCTGGCACCAGAGAAGAAAAACTCCATTGATAGGACAACCTGGTCATTCACCAAGCAGCTGACTTCATTGCACTACTGCATAATGCTGCCGACCCCAGACCTGACCAACTGAAGCAGCCTCAGATCGTAATGCTGCCTCCAGAGATGGGACCAGAATGTTATATCTTGATAACAATATATATCATGCTATAGCACATTTGAGATTTTTTTTTTTTATAAAATAACCATGTTTTTTTATTACATTTTGGATGATATTCACAACACAACTTCCTCACATTTTGTATTTTTCCTTTTATTTAGAAACTTTATTTATTTATTTTACAATGGAGCATTGTCTCAAAGCAGCTTTACCATTTTCTATTATCTTCTATGATCTAAGTGTGAAGCCCAAGTTGAGCAAGCCTAGGGTGACAGTGGCAAGGGAAAACTCCTTAAACCTTATAAGGAAGAAACCTTGGAAGGACGAAGACTCAAAAAGGGACCTGACCTCCTTGGATGGCCTAGATAATATTTGTAAGAATTGAACTTAAAGTTATCTAATTAATATGTAAATAATAACAGAGAGAACAACAACAACAACAAAAATATGATACTGTGTAGACTATGAATTAAAGATAATGCAATGTTATTAAAGGTAGAGTAAAAAAAAAATGCAATTGTAGCTTTTTTTGTATAGTTGTTTGTGAGAGCTGACCGAGTATGTCACTGACTTGCCCCCCCCCACCTTTTTGTTTTTTCCCCCCAAACATTGCACACCCCTAGTCATAAGGAAGAAACCTTGGGAGGACCAAGACTCAAATCTGGAACCAATCTTTTTTTTTTATCTTTTCGACCAAGTGGCCGGTTCACCACTCCTTTCAGCACTATTCTTAGTTATGCGTTGGACAGGTCTTTTCCAGTCATTTAAGCAATCTCCTTTAATTGTATTCTTAGTTTGAAGCTCAGTAGCGTCTTCTCCACGACTGAGGGAAACGTCTTCCGACATGGTTGTTTAAGAAATGAGAAGCTTCTCGCTGCATCAGCTAGGGTTAATAGAATTGCTGCCAGCTGAAACGTTAATCACTGCCGTAATTATCCAATCAAAGCCTCTTAAGTATTTGCTTATTTGAATGCAAACAGTGAGCTTTTTTTTGCCTGGCAGTGTATACTGAGTATAATGGCACGTGTGGCCTTCCATACGCGTGGGTATCAAGCTGTCAAGAGCTCAATGCAGAGGATTAGTGGATAACTTAAGAGCATATGGAGAATAAATTTGCTCATGTAGTGTCGGGTATGGTTTGAAATGAACAAAGCGACATACTTTAAAATTCTGCTTTTGATAACCATAAAGGGTAGCGACCTAAGCAGCTGGGCCTTACGATGGAGATGATAGGAACTAGGGAATGCAGCATATATGCTTACTAAAAGGTGTTTTAACTACGAATAAATACCGTAGCACAACACGCATCAGCACTAATTTAAACACAAACACTCACAGAGATGTGACTGTGTATATAATTATATCACACCCACTTCAAGAGCCCTCTCAGAGAGAGAGTATAGTGATTATACACTATGTATGTGTAATTTACAAAACAGCTTATTCCAACATACACTATATGGACAAAAGTATTGGGACACAACCGGGGTGGAAATGGTTTTAAATTCTTGCTGGTATTACTACAACAATCTTCGTCACTTCGTATTGTTCAGCCCTCTCAGCTTCATGTCTAAAATGTACAATCTCCTCATCAACTACTAAAGGAATACAAGATTAAAAGAGAGAATCTAGTGTGTTTATTTGTTTAAAAATTTAAAAGCAGCCAAAGTTCTATCCACACTCCAGCCCAGTAAATGTATCATGCATATGATACCCCTGAACTGTCCTGCCTCTCTTGGCTCTCGTTCTCTTTTGGCTTTGACTGTGTTTTGTTCGACCAAACCTGAGTAAGACATGAAAAACATTAGATGCTAACACGTGAAGATATTTTTTTCTATTCACAGTTTTCATCCATCTTACTGCCTTTAGTTAATCAGAATAACCAGACACCATATTAAAAGCAAAGTAGCACTTTCTCTTGGGATCAGTAACGTTCTATCCATCTATTACATACAATTACAAATTCTACACTATTCATTAAACATGGATTTTCTTTAATCGTTCTATTGGGCTTTTCCCCCCGTCTTCTCTCAGTAACGACACTGCTAAGAGGTTTTTAACATTTGTCTAAACGAAATAAGCCTGCTGTCAGTTACTGACGACGTATATTTCTGAACAACAATAAGCACGGTTTTGTTTACGGAATCACTCCTGTTGCTTCGTCTCCTGAATGAGGTTTTACAAACAGTTGCCAAGACCGTTTATTTATTTCTGAGAAGCAGGGAGTAATGGCACCGTCTCAAATGACTTCCTCCACCCTATGTAGAGCGCTATGCTGGACATGAAATGACAGAACCTCACCCAATTATTCATTTATATTCACCCGTTTATATTCAGGAATAGTTTAGATAACTTTATTTAATATTCAGTGGCTGTTAATTCAAATCTTTGTTATTTTCTAAGTAGTGCTCGATGTACGGAATAAGCATCGTTTGAGACACAGCTGATCGTCTCTTCTGAAGCTTAAGACTGCACAAACTGGCTAACTTGGCAAGCTTTGAACGTACGTTTTCTGTGCTTCAGCCCTTCTGTTCTTCACTTCACTCCAACAGCCAGACCAGTTGTGCAGTGCCATGCATTTTTCTGCATGTTGCTGAAGTACAGTGGAGCCTCAGAATTCAAACGCCTCGTCACTTGAACAGTTTGGATGTCAAACTGTCTGTTTTTTTTGCCCCCGAATTTCAACTATGGGACCCTAAATAGAACACGGAATGGTGTGACCTTCCAAAGACGATGTCCAGTCAGTGGCGATACGGTATTCCAATCCCAAAAGAAGAAGAACAAAAAGTAGATCACTATCATAGGCAAGTTATGTATACTGTAGTATATTATATTATATTATTATATTGCTTATGTACATTAGAATATGGGTGAGATTTCAGACACCCCTCAGTCTTGGCGACCGCTGTCCCAATGAGACGTGCTGAAACTGTGTTCACCTCAATGGCTATAGTATCACTTTTTCATGTATTTGTTGATTATTATGATTGTTTTACATTCCTTTGCTTTATCCATGTCTTTAATCATTAATTACATATGAATATAGGCATAAAAACATTCACTTGGGGGGGTCGGGAACGGATTTATTCTATTTACATGATTCTCATGGGGAAATTTGATACAAATCGCAAATCGAACGGCCTTCTGGATCCAATTAAGTTCGTATTCCGAGGTTTCTTCTTTTATTAATATGCTTTTTTTCGACCGTGACTTTCCGGTACTTTGTACCGCCACTGAATCTTCCATACGAACCACCAAAAATGGCGAGGCACACCTCTTAATCGTTTAATTCAGGGCTTTCATTCAGTCCCATGGTTACAGGTGTATAATATGGAGCACCTAGCCCTGAAATGAAAGAGAGGGTTGTCATCCTAGTACAGTACCACGCTCAAATTTACTTGATTCAGCAAATACATGAACGCTTCCGGTGTGTTTTTGACTGGTTTTTGCAAAGTTAGCGACATCCCCAAATTGTTAGGTCACGTCTTTCAAACAACAACGAAGTTATTATCATGGACGATGCCATCACACACCCCTAGGGCCCTTTCCTAACTGTTAGGACCCGGCTGCCTGAATCGAACGGATGTGAATGAAGGAATGAATTTGTGACACATACGTTTTATTTTACTCAGCAGTGTCCATGCCCTTGACCTCATGGGAGGATATTACAGTTTAAGCAAATGACTCGCAGCTGATCCGTATCCTCGGCATGCGACCGGGCCAGACAAAGCGCGCTGTGCTGCTCCGTGCAGTTCTTGAGATTGTGTTTTTGCAGCATGTTTGCTGAGGCACTGATAGGGCGCTGATGTGGCAATATAAAGCCGCCCGATGCAAACACCGGCAGGCTATTACTCTTCCGTGCTGCTTCCTGCATACAGCTGTATTACTGCCTCTGAAAGCGTGGCGTGCATCAGCAGTTTCCATGATCAGGCCAGTTAAATATCTGGTAATGGTATTCATTTCACGGACGTACAGAGACCTGGCAGCAGCCTCGTAATTAGCTCTGTTATAGACAGATACTGTTATTATTAACGAAACGAAGCCCAACATCGGTGTTGGACCTGATTCTGATCGTAGAGGGAAAGAGTTTCGAATGTTAATGAGAAGAACGTACGGGTGTTAAAGGCTCTAACGCGGTAACTGATAAGCTACATCGGGGCTGTTTTTTGGGCTGCTTTTTACTCGTTTGCACTAAAAATGATATTAGGGCTCGTTAAAGTCAGCCACTTTTGCTAATTGTTAAATAGTGCTATATAATACCCTCCACTTATGTACCATCAACAGATGGGGACCGGGGGAAAAGAACAGCAGTCGAGGAAGTGGAAAAGGGAGGCGGGAAATAAACCTTCTCAGAGCCACTGGAGTCTTATAGATTTGTGAGCTTCTGGGGTAATGAGCAAATTATACTAGCCCACTCGGTGCATGTCCCTTCTCTGGTCTTAATGGGTAGTAAATATCAGTCCACTGAAGACAGAAATCTAATATTTTTCCTGCAGATTAGTGAAGCATGTTGCTAAGCAATATTAATGAGGGTCTGGGTAATTTAGTGGCTCTAGCAAGGGGGCATCTGTTCAGTTAACAAACAGGAAAAACTAGCAATTACCCACTTACTTAATGCCTGAGAGATAAGACCGGCCGTGTTCTAATGCTGTCAGGATGCCAGAATGTGAACTTCAGTACTAGCACCATATTAAATACTGCAACGCTGCTACAAAAACAGTCTGGTACGTCAAAGAGAGTTATGTAAAATAGATGAACGCTAAAGCTTCTGCAGCTTTCAGATGTTCGATTCTTTTTATATACTATTCATGCTGTTCTTTTATGTATGTTTGTTGACACGCTGTGTTAAACATTGACTTTCTGTTGAATTTCTTATGTTGTTAAACTGTTTTGTAGAACGTACGTGTTTTCTTGCCGTCTTGCAATCACAGACACGACAAATTAAACTAGTAAAATAAAAACAAATTCGCTAACAATAGCACTAGCGATGTGTAGTGAATGCAGGACCACACATCACATTGGTGGTAATAAGTCTGTCTCAGAAATGGCACCGAAACTTTTATTATAGATTTTTTTTTTCTAGGCACAGAAGCATCCATGCTTATCGCCAGTTCTCCTTGCCAGGAGCAGAAGAAGCGACTGTTTGTGTTTGGCTAGATATCCGGAGTAGTTTAACATTAGCTCTGCTTTCTTCATGGTCCTGTGTAAAAGTGTGTTCAAAGCACTGGGGGGCTCAGGGACATTTCAGAAGATTAAAGGTTGTGCAGCGTAAAGAAACCAATCGATGCGTTCTCCCTGCCAAGAGATTGACCACCTATCGATCTGTAGGCAAGAGGAAACCAAGAAAGAAGTGATGCAACAGGATTGTGGTAAAAAATAACTAGCCAGGACTTCACATTTAACTTTGGTGCAACATGGAAATATCAGGAAACTCTATGAAATGTACACAGGATCGTTTCGAGTGGATAAGAATGGGAAAATAATTTGTTAGGATGGAAATAGTTTTGTTTGAATTTGATTTTAGTCTTGCACAGATTTAGAGAGAGATCTTTATCCAGCTTGTATTTGCCAGTAAACAACCAAAGTTTACTGAACAGATTTTGTACTGTGCATTTATCTGGATAACTTTAATAACATATTTAGATTTTACTCAGTTCTTCATTCATGTTAGTCTTTCAAAGATGCAAGCGTCGTCAGCATCTTCTTATTAAGGTTTCTAATCTACTGAATCTGTATGTTACGTTGCCGGATGCATTTGCTTAAACTTCAGTTTTAATGACAGACGTAACAGCGCAGCCTCTGGTGCGGAAAGTTTTATTAAATGAACTATAGATGAAGTATAGAAATGAGCATGTTGACTGCCGCCGCTGCTGAAAAAATCCAAGAGGAAACACAGAGTGCAGAGATGAGCCAGATTGCAGAGACACGAATCTGCGTGCATATGTATGGAGCAGCGTGCAGAGAGATGCATCAGTAGGGCTTGAAAGTTTGTGAACCCTTTAGAATTTTCTATATTTCTGCTAATTTAAATATGACCTAAAACATCATCAGAGAACCCAGTTAAACAAATGAGACAAACAAATTATACTTGGTCATTTATTTTTATTGAGGAAAATGATCCAATATTACATAATAGTGAGGTGTAAAAGTATTTGAACCTCTACGATTAGCAGTTAATTTGAAGGTGAAATTAGTCAGGTGTTTTCAATCAGTGGGTTGACAATCAGTTGTGAGTGGGCACCCTGTTTTATTTAAAGAACAGGGGTCTATCAATGTCTGCTCTTCACAACATGTTTGTGGAAGTGTATCATGGCACGAACGAAGGAGATTTCTGAGGAGCTCAGAAAAAGAGTTGTGCTCATCAGGCTGGATGCTCATCACGGTAACTTCTAAGCAACTGAAGGCCTCTCTCACATTGGCTAATGTTAATGTTCATGAGTCCACCATCAGAAGAACACTGAACAACAATGGTGTGCATGGCAGTGCTGCAGTGCTGCAAGGAGAAAGCCACTGCTCTCCAAAAAGAACATTGCTATTGGAAAAATGTTTTGTGGACGGATGAGACCAAAATATAACTTTTTGTTAAAAGAAAAGCGTTATGTTAGGGGAGAAAGGAAAAACACTGCATTCCAGCATAAGAAACCTTATCCCATCTGCGAAACATGGTGGTGGGTATCATGGTTTGGGCCTGTTTTGCTGCATCTGGGCCCAGGATGGCTTGCCATCATTGATGGAACAATGATTCTGAATTATATATCGTAGAATGTCAGGATATCTGTCTATGAACTGAATCTCAAGAGAAGGTGGGTCATGCAGCAAGACACCGACCCTAAGCACACAAGCCGTTCTACCAAAGAATGTTTTAAAGAAGAATAAAGTTCATGTTTTGGAATGGCCTGACTTTTAATGCAATTGAAATGTTGTGGAAGGACCTGAAAGCGAGCAGTTAATGTGAGGAATGTGTGTTTCCGTACGGGAGAAATGGGCTAAAATTCCTCCAAGCCGGTGTGCAGGACTGATCAACAGTTACAGGAAATGTTTAGTTGCAATTATTGCTGCACAGGGAGGTCACAGCAGATACAGAAAGCAAAGGTTCACATACTTTTGCCACTCACTAATATGTGATATTGGATCATTTTCCTCAATAAATAAATGACCAAGTATAATATTTTTGTTTCATTTGTTTACCTGGGTTCTCTTTATCTACTTTTAGGACTTGTGTGAAAATCTGATGATGTTTTAGGTCATATTTATGCAGAAATGCAGAAAATTCTAAAGGGTACTTTCAAGACCCACTGTAGATGTTAACCAGCGCGCACAGACACACATCAGCTTGCAGACAGATGAACCAGCGTGCAGTATATATATTTAATCTGGTGATCGGCCAAGGTCAAGATCTAACAAATTTCCCAGAACGTATCATGGATGTTCAGTAACATGACCAAAACTACCAGGTGCCACTGGGTAAAATACACGTGCATTCTCTTTTATAAGTAGAAGAAAGCGATATTTTCGGAGAATAGTGCAGCTCATGTTTGCCATATGCATGACAAGCACGCTTCATCAGCAGCGAGAGGGTTGGCTAGGCCTATTTTTATGGAAACCTCCTGGATAAATGAAAGGCCGGACGATCTGAGCTCTTTGATGATCATTGTGTACGGCCCCCATGTTATAGGCGTATCAATGAGAGGTGGCCGCGTCTACAAAGCCGCTGCAACAAAACGATCCCGGGGCCACAAAAGCATGAGCTCTGAATACAGAGCGTCTGATATTTACCCACGGACATGGCATACAGCGTCGGCCCTGTGGTTAGCCTCTGTCATTCCCCATGTGCCAGGGCAGGTGCTAATCAGCATGCTAATTGCACCGTGTTGTTGCGTGATCTGCCGAGATGAAACGCAGGCTGTACGGCGAAGCAGCCAGAAGTGGGAGCGGGGGGCGGGGAGCCGAGGTCCAGCGGGGCTACCTCCGTCCCTCCGTCTCATTACGATGCCTGGCATTTTTGCTCATTACTCCGATTATGTCTTCTGACTCGCGGCGTTCAGCAAGGCGCACGCAGAGGCGCACGCGAGCTAACCGCGGCCAGCGAGCACTCCAGCACAGATTTGTTTCTACAACAGATCTACTGAACATCTCGGAGCATTTTTTTTTTCCTTCAACTCACTCTTTTCTCGTACAACGTACTGGAAAATGAGTCGGTGCGCTGTTGCTTTTTCCTCCCAAAGTGTGGGTCATTGCAGGACATGTTAATCATTATCAGATTAATCCGGTATTAGAATTTAAAGCAGCTTAGTGCATCTATAGGAAAAACCTCCCAGCTCTTTGCTTTTCTGCGTTCAAGCTGGTACGGCATCAGGAGTTCATCGATTTGTCTGCTTTTTTCACGCTTTCTTCACTGCTTTTACCATTTTCTTTGTCGCTTTGAAAGGAGGGTGTATAATCTACTGTACTCCACTGTACATGCTTGTAATTGTTGGTAGGCATTCAAAAGCAGCAACGATTTCCCAGGCAAGCTCACACCTTCACAAAGGCGAGGAAGTGAAGGAGGGGGACAAGACTAAAGAATAGGCGTGTGAACGGCGTGTAATCTTAGAACGGCTCGGCATTGTTTTCCTGCGTGTCGCAGGATACGACTGTACCCCTGCTCTTATGGTTCGTTCAGAGCAGACAAATCCTTCCTATGTGTTTCTAATCTTAATTAAGACGTAAATATAATAACACAGTATCCATATTCAATATATTGTACTTATATACTAGGTGTTAGTGATGGACCATTTTGAAATAACCAGCAGCAGCCGATATGTCCACTAACTATTCAGAAATAGTGGGGAAAATGCAGAGACACTTTTCCCTCCAACTTGCAGCTCATAAACTGGAACTTCTGAGTGTCCAAAAACAAAGAGATGCCAAGATTCAGTCAGGGAGGGGCCATTTATGAGAAGATAAACACTGTTTCCAGCTTACTGAATACTTACTGCTTTTTACTGGGACTGGGATTAAAAACAAAAACCATGTGCACTGCTCTAACCTTTAGGGATTTGATCCCAGGCCCTCAGGAACTCCGTCGCATGGACCTTAGCACCAAGCTACTCGAGCTCATTTGTTTGGCCTTTCATGTGAAAACCGATGAACCTACCTAGAACAGTAGGAACAGTATGTGAGTACGTCCACATTTTGCAACCAACGCACAAGTATTAGTTTTGAAGGCTAGTATTTTAATTTATGCACTATTTTTAAAAGACCTCAGTGTAAAGAGACCTGGTTCTGTCATCTGAATTCGTTAGCCCACGTCTTTTGTGCTTAAATGGTCTGCAGGGACGAGAAAAATAGCCAGTGTTAGGAAGAGCACAAAACAAGCAGTTATAATACCGCCTAACCTTCATAGTGTTTACTTTGGAATTGTGCTTATGCTTTATTTGGAATCCACTGCCCTTTCGGGGTCTGATTATATCTTCGAGAGCAGAAAAGTACATGCGGTTATCTCTGCAGTTCTCATTTAGTGGTAATGAGCTTCCAGAAAAGAATATGTTTCAGTTGGAGCACGACCACTGCTGGAAGTCAAGGGTTCGATTTGATTGAGTTTGATTGGCCTGAGAGTTTCATTCAGGTTGCGGAATTGGGCCATGTCCATCGGCTTCTAATCCACCGGGTCTTTTAACCAGTGTCCTTTTTCATGCTCCTCTTTTTGTTCCCCTAACTCAATCCCACTCATTCAGATGGCCTATTGTGCCCCGTCTGCTCTAGCATTTCATTTGCTGGGCCTTTGTCTGAGGAATAAGCAGGAAGCATCGAGTCGGGCTTTTGTCTTAAACATGGGCGACTTGACTCTGCTTCTTTCGCTCGTTTGCGTCGAGGTTAAAAGCAAAAAAGACTCTTAAATGATCTTGCGCCTAACAGATAAGCGACCCACCGGTTAAAGGCGCTCGCGTGCTACGTAATGAGTGATGCTTTTTTATTTCAGGGGCTTAACATTTGGGACTGATAGCTGTCAGGTACTGATGAGCACATGGAAGGCAAATCTGTGTCGTTTCCGATTTTGGTTTTGCGATTTGGTGGTTGTGAATTTGGCACTTTTCTTTCCATTGTTTGTTAAAAACATGCCAGAAGCAGAAAACACCCATTTACTAATCAAACTTTGGACAAGGGTAATTAATTCTTTGAAATAAGCCTGTTAATTTGCATAATAAAGGTAGTATAATTATGACTTCTGTTAATCAAACCCAAAAATGTAATTAGAGCTTTAGCCCGAATTACAACAGCGCAGTCATTTTTTGGAAGCCGCTTTTGGAAGTCTGCTGCTTTGGGATAAAAATACAGTGCTGAAATTGCATTAGCAAGTACAAAACAGGTTTTGTGTGCCTTTCGTTTTCCCCGCTCTAGAGGGGGCACGGTGCAACGGCGGAGCTTGTAATCTGAAAAGCACAAAGCGCCAGCTAGTCCCCGTTTCGTCAGCGGACCTTGGCGTGCGTATTCCATTTGCAAACTATCTGTAGTACGACCTCGCATAAAAATATGACATGCATTAATGGAGCCGTGTGTGCGTTAGCCTTCTCTCTGAGCTGCGGATGCTTGTTGAGCAAGAAAAGAAAAAGGAACCGAGACAATGGCGCTTGATGCCGTGGGACCACTTTGATCGATTTGAAATAATCAGCCACTCTATTTGTTTCATGATGCCAATTAACCGACTGCTCTCATCGCTAGGAAGGACGACGCCGGCGTGAAAACAAATAGCCGGTGGTGTCACAAATCCCTCTTGGAGCGTGCATCATCGCTACGCTGCTAACTAATGAATCAGAGAGCATCTTGTCCAGGCAGGCAGTGCAGGTGCATTAAGTCGTTGTGGATGAATTTGCATGGCTAGGTGAGGGCGACTGAAGAACGTCGCACTGTGACTGTCTTTTAAAGGAGACAAGGCTCTTTTGGCCGGGGACGGCCCTTTTCCTGGTCTGTATTTAAACTATTACTATAAACTTAAAATAGTGTAATTCTTACATTTAACATCCAGGCCAACCAAGGAATTTGGTTCCCCCTTTCAGTCTTGTCCTTGGTTTTTTTGTTCTTTGCCACTATTACATTAGGCTTAGAAGATGAAGGTAAATTGTGAAGCTGCTTTGAGACGATGCTCAAAAAGTCGTATAGAAATAAATCTGACTTTGACCCGCTGTCTGTATCAAACAGATCTGAAAATTTGTCTATAAAAAATAACGCAGATAGGCTTCAGCTATCTGAATATTACATTATATGTAAGCCAATTGTCAATCTTTCACACCGACCCCTGGTTGTAATGTGGGGGCACTCCTGGCCGGTGATCTGGAATAGACTCCCTCCTACCAGAGGAGCGCTGAAACTCTGGATCCATCCCCTGGAGAAAGTGGAAGGTAATCCTGTGAATACACACTGAGACTGGAAATTATACGGAGTACACCCACTGGACTTTTGACCGGAGCTCATGAACCATAACCACCCACTGCCATAACAGAGGCAGCAAACCGTAGAGCCTCAGCATTGGGAATCAGTGTTTTACCTACTGAGTCATTCAGGTTCTTGTCCTGCCTTGCGGATACGGTTCACAGGCTCAGGTCAAGCTCAGTTTCCAGTCTCGGTGCGTATTCCTCGGCGCCCAGTTTCACCAGGAATGTGTTCCGGAGTGACAGTGAGTGCGTATGCATGCACTTAATAATAATCACTTAATAAATATTCAAGTGGTCATGCATACAGCATACTCCCATCTGGAAATCAGATGAAGGAATCCGATAAGGAGAGCTGGATTTTTGTTCGGAAATCAGATTTCTCAGAGCGTGTATATCAGTTTTCTCAGTCTGCCCATGCTGGCGGGAAACATGGTTGCCAGGTACACTTATTTCGCCTATTTTGGGCTTGTTTCCATGGACCTGGTGCAGGATGATGTCGCGGGACCTGGCAACCCTTTAACGGTTTAACGGCTATCGAACACACTATGGAGACTCTGAAACGCAGTATGAAGAATTGAAGGTGAAGAATTGGATTATTTAATATTAAAGTTTGAAGTTTACTTGACATATTTCTGTGAGATTATTGGCTGGTTGCAAAATGGTAATCCCTGAGGTTTCCCATTATCTGATTACAATATTACATATTAGTGAGTGGAAAAAGTATGTGAACCTCTAGGATTAACAGTTAATATGAAGGGCACAGCAGATACTGAAAGCAAAGGTACACATACTTTTGCCACTCACTAATATGTAATATTGGATCATTTTCCTCAGTGAATAAATGACCAAGTATAATATTTTTGTCTCATTTGTTTAACTGGGTTCTCTTTATCTACTTTTAGGACTTGTGTGAAAATCTGATGATGTTTTAGGTCATATTTGAGCAGAAATCTACAAAATTCTAAAGGATTCACAAACTTTCAAGCACCACTGTATGTTTATGGGAACTATGGATATTCTTCAAAGTCCAGCTTGAATTTGGAGCGAGACAATTCTTTCAAACTTTGGTCCTGTCCAATCCTTGACCTTCTTAACGTATGGTGCGAATTTGAAGCAGATCGGAAAAACTCAATTTCACCCGAAAAAACTTATCCCTTTGTGATTTTTTTGGGGGACTGAAACTGTTGTTTCTTTGATTTTTTTTTTTTTCTCCATATTTTTTGGGTGGGTTAAGGGGATCAAGAATTTTGTTTTTGCGTCTCTATCACATTCCAGAGCTGAGATCCGGTGACCCGAACATCCAGTATATTTAATTGGGATATGTGTATGGGAACTACGGACCTTCTACTGGGGCCGTCTTCATCAGATTATTAAGTTCATGCAAATGGACTCTGTGTTCCTTCGGGTCGGGGGGTGGGTCTGCTCGCATTAACCGGGGTTCCCCGCAACACACACCATTTTTGCTTAGAGATGTTTACCCGGCATCTTTTGCTCAATAGATTCCGTTTGATGTATGTAAAGTAAATAAAGTGCTGTCGGTTGTATTTCCTGCTCTGAGTGTGTATGGCTGGATGTTTCTCTGTATTGACTGTGGGCCTTCGAGGATTGGCTTGGACCCTTTTGGCCATAATCCTATCTCAGTAGCACAACCATGACTCCAGAGCTCTCAGGGGTGAATGGGGGAGCGTCGCTAATTCTAGCCGAGTTTGAGCCTCTTCCTGTTCCTTGCCTCTCTCTCTCTCTCTCTCTGTCTCTCTCTGTCTCTCTCTGTCTCTCTCTCTCTCTCTCTCTCTATGCATGACCACTGCTGGAGGCCTGGTGTGGCTGGGCTGCAAAAAACCAGACCCACTGCTGATTATGGCGGATGCTGTCAGCTCTCTGGGTTTCCATTCCGACCAGGCGGTCTTACCCCCAAATTACAGGTTGTCAATCACAGCGTTTCCATTTAGGCTGCCCTGGACACATCCTGCCTTAAACCATTTAGAAATGTAGTCAACAACGAAAATAATAATCATCCACTTCCCATTTCTCGTGGTGACCACCTGCGTGTCGACAAATCCTCTCCGGGAATGTAATGTATTAGGATTATATTAGGTTTCCACTCGACGCTCTCAGGTATCACAGGTGGAATGATGAAATGGGTATAAAACATGACTGTTTTGATAAATGGAGTGGCCTAAATGCAACCGACTTGATGAATGATGTGTGAAAAGAAATGCAACTGTTTGATTAAAACTCATTTATTTGGTTGATTCCCTATTTGTTACCAAGTCTTGCCATTCATCCATCATCGCTGGCAGCAATCTGTCACTCAGAATTCTCTGCACAGTGACACGCGGGACCCATATTTTATTTATTTTGACTTTTTCCCTTCAGTTTCAAATTATTACTGGATATCAGGTGCTTGGAGACATCAGCATGAGTGTCATGGTTTGTAATGAATGAAAATGGAAGTCACTTATTCAGCACCTTTTAGCAGCTCTCGGGAATGGCTGGCTCGGTGGATAAGGCTCTGGCCAACAGGTTGAGAGTTCAAAGCCTGGCTCTCAGCTACCATATGCCCCTTAACATTTAATAGCTCAAGTCAATTTGTAAAGTAGAACACAGATTTACAGAAAAGGTGGGCTGTTCTTCTCAGTTAATGATCTGATAACAGCATCAGAAAATCAGGTTTTGTCAGTAATCCAATCAACGAGTTTGTTAATTCGTTCCAGAACCGAAAATGTCGAGTACTGAGCAAATTTTCCTCATAAGGAATAATGTAAATTGAATGAATCCGTTCTAGACCCCCAGAAAATCCACATTAAGGCATTATATTCATTAATGGAGTTGTATTGTACAGGTGCTCCCTGATTTATGATGGGGATACATGCTGAGAGTTAAATGTATCATGAACTGAGGAGTTTAACGAGTGTTTGGTATGTACTGTATCATAGTGGAGATATGGGAAGGATATCATGGTAAGTAGGTTAATGTTTAAAACACTTACATTAACCTACAGTTGGGCAAAATCATAAATGCAAAGCTTGTTGGAAAATCTTGTTAGTGAGTAATGGATTGTAAGTGAAAAATAAAAGCTTACTAAGCTAACTGCAGCATGTGTTCTGGAGCATTCAGTTCCTGTTTTGCTTTCGGTTGGCTCTTATAAACCAACCTTTTTAGGATCCATGGAGACTTCTTTGCACTAAGAATAGAGTAATGTAGTTGTAAAACTAAATAAAAACACAATGAAAAATAGTGGAGATCTAAGAGGACTGTTGTGAACCTGAATCACTGTGTACCGAATCGTGAATCGCGACTTGTTGGGGGTATCATTTTCATGCTGGACAGCTTGTGTTCAACAAATGTGTACTGTACAGCTGTTGGGTAGGATTTAATGTGTAGTATACATGGCATGCCATTTCAAACTGTTTGCTGACATACAGCGGTGGTGGCAAGCTCACCCGAATGAAGCCAACCGTGTGTTTGGATTGCAGTGATAAAATATTAAGCGTTATGTAGGTTCTGCTGCATTACTTATGCCATACTCTATGCAGTGGGAATAGTAAACAAGATTTTTTTCCCACCCCATGCTACACGTTATCATATTTGTCCTGGTCAGGGTTGCTGGGGGACCCCAAGGCCTGTCTGTGGAATTCACAGGGAGCGGGTGGGCATGAGTTACCAGTCTATAGCAGGGCTTTCAAATGGTCTTTGTAGCATCACTGGGGGACGATTTACCTGTCCAGGCTCACCTCCCTCAGGCACAGCCAAACATCTGGTAGCCAGTTATCTATGATCCAAAGAATGAATTCTGCAATCACTCGTCGTGGTCGTCTACCGTGGGCTCTCAGGCCTTTGGGTGCTTCTTTGTTAGAAGGTACCAAATAGTTAGCTTGGCCACAGAAAGTTTCCGCTCACTCCGATAGGTTTGTTTCGTTTTTTTTCGATACCTTTTGTACTGCATGTTGGGTGTTCCCAAGAATATCTGAATATATGTTTGAATACAGTTATGTTTTCACCTCCAACACATTTTTGTGTTGCCATTTTCTAGTAGCTGAAAGTCCTTTCACTTTGTCCGATTGACTCTTTGCGGAAATGAAACATGCATATCTTGTACAATGTTTCCCTTTAAAAGCACACTTGAATGACCAAATCCAACAAAAGAGCTGCAGCAATAGGTCTTTCAATTCTGATCTGGACCAAGGACATTAAGTTTGAAAGGCCTTGAAGAGTTTGAATAGCCTTGAACAGATGTGACTCATCATGGAAATTTCAGCAAAGAAACCTTGACACAAGCCATGAAAGGCATTTGTTAGATTGCACTCAATCAAGTGCCCCTTTTTTGTATAGTTACATTTATTTCTAGTTTATTTGGTGAAATATTCTTAGCATTTGTCACCTCAGTTTGATCAAGTTACTTAGGTTTTAAAGAAATAGTTACCATTTAGACCTAATCAAATACCGTACATGGTGAACATGACTGAAATATTCAGTAATAACCCAGCAGGAATTTTTTTTGAAATTCTGAGAAGAAATAAAATTAAAAGGCATATTAAAAAAGAGCACTAGGTAGTAACTAGCCAAAGCAACTGCTATAGAACAACAACACCATGTACAGACTGAAGTTGCATTTTCTTTTTTAGGACAGACTAAAAGTTAATGGTTAGGATGTATTAAAGGAATGTGTAAAATATTTAAAGTTTTCAGTAATGTAGAGAAAAAAAATAAAATAAAATAAAAACTTGTTGTTATTGTTGTTATTATTATTATCTTGACAGGGAATTTTATTACTATAATATTTATTATTATTATTATTATTATTATTATTATTAACTAGACATGGAATTTTGTTACTATATGCTGATCATTTTTATTCAGTTTTATGAGGAATATTTCTAGTTTTATTTACTTTTTATTTAATTATTGTGAACTTTTTATTTATGAAGCATACTGTATGTGTTGTACTTGCAGTTCTAGTTTCAAGACAGACTGAAGGTTGTGATTTTGTATCTTATTTTTAATAAGTAATAATTAACTATAATTCACTGTAATGGGCACAAGCTTTAAGTGATATAGGGTTTTATTATCATTATCATATGTCTGCTTTGTTTAAATTTAGTTGGTTTAGTACAGAATATTAGTAGTTTTTTGGTTTAATTTTAGTATATTATTTCTAAAATGTAACTGCATTTGTGAAGGTGCAGTGAATTATAATAACGGATTTATTTGAGTTTTATGTTATAGTACATATTTAGATTTTTCTTGTGATGTAATTTGGGATATAAATGCGTTCTAACTTGTTGGGGTTATTTTTCAACTCTAGGATATAAACCTAACAATGCAACAATCACTTTGCTTAAGAAAAGCATGAACCTGGTTTATTGGCGCCGTACGTGAAGGTGACTAATATTTATTTCTTGCTGACCTTTATATTCATTTATGATCAGTATGATATTGGACTGTGGTGGCACAGTGGTTAAGATATTACACTGTGAATCAGGAGATCAAGGTTTCAAATCCCATCACTGCCAAGCTGCCACTGTTGGCTCTCTGAGCAAGGCCCTTAATCCACAATTGCTTGGTTCGTAAGGTTGTATTAGCTGTACGTCATTCTGGATGAGAGCATTTGCTAAATGAATACTTGTTTTATACTTTAGCCTCTCATTTATATTAGCTTTCTTTTTGAAACGCAGTTGATGTGGGATGAAAAGTCCATCACACAGCCTTCTTATTTTGTTTACTGTTTTTGAAGTAGAGGCATGGTCTGTCATACTTGAAGAGGTCAGATAAGTTGGAGCTGCATCTTGTTTTGATTAGAATAATATTTAAACCCACTTGAACAGAAACCTGTATGTGAATACATTAGCCCTTGGAGGGTCGTAGCACAATTCGTATAAACCATCGTTGTGCGGTTTTATCTCCTTTTCAAAGATTTCGTTCATCTAACAAGTGTGTAGGTTGGCCTCAAGGCCATCGTACATGTAAATGCTGGGAAGCTACAGCATGAATCAAACAGGAACATTCAAGATAGCGCGGTTGTGATTGATCGTGCCTTAAGGCTCTCCTTTATGGGACACCTGTTTAGCGTGACGGCGTTGCTCCGGAGCTCCTTTGATATGCTACATAATGCGGAGTCAATAATTACCGCCTGAATCTCAGTACGCCGGCCTGATATTTGTATTTCTGCTCTTATATAAGAGCGGCAAGACAAACTGCCCTGTAAGGAGATGTATAATTAAAGTCTCAGGACAATCCACTTTACGTTCTTACCCATGCTATTAATATTTCATGCCTCCATCTAGTGATGCATGGGGAATTCTGTACTTCGGAAATAAATGCAGGGGGGAAAAAAAGGCTCTCTGGAGGTCCGATGATGATATTTAAAGCTTGGCTAGTCTGACCCCTTCCAACATAAGGACACAGTGGGGGTTGAGGAGTCATGGGCCGGAAGAAGTTCATTTCTCTGGGCAGCTTGTGGTTTATTTCTCTGTTGACTCCAAACTAGGCTTCCAATAACAAGCTGTAATTAAAAGAGGGAAGCTGTCCATGGAGTCGTATATTGGTTTTTAATGGCACTGGTGATGCATTGCAGCATTAAATCAGTTATGGTTCATCACCAAAATGCCTACGTATGATGCAGTAAAATTCATAGTGAGAGCACACCTGTTTCTCTGCACTACTGTGGTGGGTTTTCACGATTTATGCACATTATATGGTATACAGTGGATAACATGGCAGAATATGCAGTGGTGATTGAACGTTTGTGAACCCTTTAGAATTCTCTATATTTCTGCATAAATAAGTCCTAAAAGTAGATAAAGAGAACCCAGTTACACAAATGAGACAGAAATATTATACTTGGTGATTTATTTATTGAGGAAAATGATCCAATATTACATATTAGTGAGTGGCAAAAGTATCAGAACCTCTAGGATTAGCAGTTAATTTGAAGGTGAAATTAGAGTCAGGTGTTTCAATCAATGGGATGCCAATCAGGTGTGAGTGGGCACCTGCTTTATTAAAGAACAGGGATCTATCAAAGCTGCTCTTCACAAACACGTTGTGGGAAGTGTATTTCATGGCAAGAACAAAGGAGATTTCTGAGGAGCTCAGAAAAGAGTTGTTGATCCTCATCAGGCTGGAAAAGGTTACAAAAACCATCTCTAAAGAAAGTTTTGTGGACTCCTCCAATCCAGTCAGACAGACTGTGTACAAAATGGAGGAATACAAAGACCATTGTGACCCTCACCAGGAGTGGTCGACCAAACAAAGATCACTCCAAGAACAAGGCGTGTAATAGTTGGTGAGGTCACAAAGGGAACCCAGGTAACTTCTAAACACCTGAAGGCCTCCTCTCACATTGCTAATTCATTGAGTCCACATCAGGAAGAACACTGAAACAACAATGGTGTGCATGGGAGGGTTTGTAAGGAGAAAGCCACTGCTCTCAAAAGAAAGAACATTGCCTGCTCGTCTGCAGTTTTGCTAAAGGTCACCGTGGCGAGCAAGAAGGCTATTGGAAGATGTTTTGTGGACGGATGAGACCAAAACAGAACTTTTTGGTTTAAAAGAAAAGCTTTATGTTTGGAGAAAGGAAAACCCTGCATTCCGGCATAAGAAACTTATCCCATCTGTGAAACATGTGGTGGTAGTATTATGGTTTGGGCCGGTTTTGCTGCATTGGCAGGACGGCTTGCCGTCATTGATGGAAACAATGAATTCTGAATGATATCAGTGGATTCTAAAGGAATGTAGGACATCTGTCATGAAAATGAATACGAGAGAAGGTGGGTCACAGCAAAACAACGACCCTAAGCACACAAGCCGTTCTACCAAGAAATGGTTTTAAAGAGAATAAAGTTCATGTTTTGGAAAATGGCCAAGTCAAAGTCCGACCTTCATCCAATGGAAATGTGTGGAGGACATGAAAGCGAAGCAGCTAATCTGAGGAAACCCACAACATCCCAGAGCTGAAGCCTGAAGCTGTTCTGTATGGAGGAATTGGCTAAAATTCCTCCAAGCCGGTGTGCAGGACTGATCAACAGTTACAGGAAATGTTTAGCTGCAGTTATTGCTGCACAGGGGGGGTCACACCAGATACTGAAAGCAAAGGTTCACACACTGACAGTGGAAATCTGATGATGTTTTAGGTCATACTGATGCAGAAATGTAGAAAATTCTAAAGGGTTCACAAACTTTCAAGCACCACTCTAGCTATATCTTCGAATCCTGTTATTTGATGTACCTTGTACTAGAAAATGGAGAATGTTCAGAGAACGTGAGGAATTTTGACAATGTAACAAAAAAAAAAAAACTGAATGGAAAATTTGAAAAGAAAAAAAACCCACCCGAGTGTAGCTGTGATAGCTCTGATCCTTAACCATGAGCCTCCACTTTGCTTGGTTAAAAGTGTGAATGATAATATTGGGGGTCCCAAAAAAGTCCAGATTAAAGCTTTAAAGATTGGTGGATGATACTTGTTACTGATCCCATAGGGAGATGTGTACAATAACAGAGCTGCTTTTGCAAGCACGTCAGCAGAACATCAAAGGTGTGATGGATGCATATTTTAAGATTAAATTAGCAGTGCAGAGCTCACTCCTGCCCTCCGAAACATCTAACGCAAGTAAGCACTTTAAGCAGAGTTTATTGAACCCTTAGAGCGTCTTTGTTGACGATGCCACAACAAATCCGACACAACACTCCTTCTGTTGTGGAAACTCGCGTACAGGCGTGGTAATTATAAATAATTAGTGCGTCATTTTGTTTTCTGTTTATTTTATCTTTTTTTAAAGATAAGATGAGATACGCCGAATGGCCACTTTATTACTGTAAGGAAATTAGACAAAATAGATTGATTTTCTTCTCATTAAACTTGATTTTCTATAGTCTAACAACACACTTCTTTAAGTATTCATAATGAATACTGGTCAATCCCAGGCAACTTTATTTTATTTTTACATTGTTTCTATTGTTAATGTTACTGAGTCCTGCTACTCTTTATATGAGTACTGAGTTTTCAGCACAGAATTAGCAAATTATGATTCAATTAGATTGATTAAATTAGAATATTATGGATTTCTTATGAAAAGGCATAGCTGGGATATTGAGTGACACAACAATGCAATAAAAGGTTTCTGACGGATTTTAATCATTATAATTCATTATAAAGTGTAATATTAGAGGCCAGGGACAACTAATAAATCATATTTTCGTTCTTCTAGGTAAGTTTTTGTTAATGCTTTAAATAATGTACCTAAATTTGCAATTGCATGACTGTGTATCGGACATTTGCTATAATACATTTCTTACAGTTAATTATGTTCATTATACATATGTGTAATTTGCCCGGGGACTTCAATAGCAACCCATTCAGTGGAATGGCTCTTACCTGGAGAGCAGTAGGATATTATAGTTGTATGTCACACACTGGCGTCCCACACAGCTCGTGCCAGCCTGGTGATAGCAGCTAACAGAGTCTGTCTGCGTTTCTATCATAGTCTGTTTGGGGGTGGTGTGGATCAGGATTTTATGCATGGGTACTAGGAGAATTAAGTAGTGGCCAAACGCTCTGGTGAGGGGGAAAAAAAGCTCATTTCAGTTCTGGTTGGGTGGGATGGATCACATCGATACCATTTTCCCAGATCGGTAGACACACGTAGGTCAGGCAGGCAGCGGAAGCTAGTGTCCAGGTCGACTTGCTAGCATTCTATCAATTTAAGCATCCAGGAGGCTTTATGTTAGTTGGGTTTGCACACGGTTTTTTGGGTTTGGTCAACAAAGATTAAAAGATAGGAAAGAACGGATTACTGGCACTTTCTATGAACATATTAAATGCCTTGAGCACACAAAAGGTCGCACAAGATAGTTTGTGATCTAGTTGGCACACTTGATAACCATTCTGTGGCAAGTGGGAGCACGTGGTATTGTTTAAACATTGTTAATTAGCCTGCTACCGCCAGGTGCATGAATTTACTCATCTTCAGCCACCAGGCCAGAAGAAGAAAACGCAGCTAAGCAAGAAACTGCGGTTCAAGCCAAAAACCGTCGTGTATCGATAGCTGCCCATAGTTGTAGCCATTTCAGATCATTAATGGGTTCCAACAGTAAACGTGGATTGTAAGTAAGAGAAGCACCTAATTCTTTACCTATTACCCCCTGTGTATAGGACCTCATTAATGTTAATGAGAGAGAAGTCCGTCGGCCACATTTCTAATTGCTCTAAGTTGGACATGAAATGGTTTGATTAGCAAATTATTGTAGGGAGGAAAAAAAACCCACGGTTAAGCTCTGCCAGCAGTGAGAGCACCACCCTGCTTAGCGTTTCATACGTAACACACGGGCCCCGATGAAGAAACATAGCTGGTGTTCTTTCAGTAAGCATGGTGACGTTCACAACAGTTGTGTTGAACGAATAATTAGAATATTTAAATTAGGGGTGAGATAAAAAAAAAAAAAAAAAAAAAACAAACTTCTTTTTGGGGATCGGCAATTAACGATGTATTACAGTGGGGCAAAAAAAAACAAAAAAAGTATTTAGTCAGCCACAAGTTCTCCTACTTAGAAAAGATGAAGAGAGGTCTGTAAGTTTCATCACAGCTACACTTCAAACTATGAGAGACAAAATGAGGAAACAAATCCAGGAGGCAAATCACTTGTAGGATTTTTAAAAATTTAATTGCTAAATTATGGTGGAAAATAAGTATTTGGCAACAACAAATGTTCAACTCAAGTCTTCACCAGGTTTGCACCCACATGTAGATGGTATTCTGGCCCATTCCTCCATGCAGAATCTCCCCAGAGAGTGAGCCGTGATTGTTTTGGGGCTGTAGCTGGGCAACGCGGACTTTCAACCCCTCTCAAAATTTGCTATGGGGTTGAGGTCTGGAGACTGGCTAGTCCACTCCAGGACGAAATGTTTTTTTTACGGAGCCACTCCTTCGTTGCCTGAGCGGTTTTGTTGGTGTGGGATCATTGTCAGGCTGGAAGCCCAGCCATGTTCCATGTTTAATGCTCTCACTGTGGAAGAGAATGGAGGGGTTGTGGCTTAAAATCTTCACAATACAGGGCCCCGTCAGTCTCATTAACACAGATCAGTCATCCTGTCCTCTTTGCGGAAAAAAGACCCAAGCATGATGTTTCCAACTCAGCATTCTTCGTCCTCCAAACATGACGAGTGGAGTTTTTACCAAAACGTTCTTATTTGGTTTCACATCTGAAACCGCATGACATTATCCCAGTCCTTGCTGGATCATCATATGCTCTGGGAAGTTCAGACGGCTCTGGACATGTACGGTTAAGCAGGGGAACACACCTGGCACTGCAGGATCTGAGTCTTCTTGCGTTAGTGTGTTACTGATGGTAGCTTTGTTACCTTTGGTTCCCCGCTCTGCAGGTTTATTCTGCAGGGTCCCTCCATGTGAGTTCTGGGATTTTTGTCATGATCATTTTGACCCCGCTGGATGAGGATCTTGCGGGGAGCCGATTGAGTGGACAGATTATCAGTAGGTCTTTGTAATGTCTTACCAATTGCTTGCCACAGTTGTTTATTCATCACACCCAAACTGCTTGCCTATTGTAGATTCACTCTTACCAGCCTGGTGCAGGTCTACAATTTCTTCCTGGTGTACTTCGACAGCTTCTTTGGTCTTGGCCATGGTTGAGTTTGGAGTCTGACTGTGTTGAGGCTGTGTACAGGTGTCTTTTATACAGAGAACGAGGGCAAGCAGTGCCACATTAATTTAAAGGAACGAGTGGAGGGACAGAAGAGCCTCTTAAAGAAGAAGAAGGTTCTTGAGAGCCAGAAATCATGCTTGTTTGTGGGTGACCAAAATACTTAGTTTCCACCATGATGTACAATTAAATTCTTAAAAAAATCGTATAATTTTATTCTCATTTGTGGTCTCCTAGTTGAAGTGTAGCTATGATGAAGATTACAGAACCTCTCTCATCTTTCTAGTAGGAGAACTACTTGCACAATCAGTGGATGACTACATACTTTTTTACCCCACTGTATATTGGGTCTAAAGTATTTAAAGATTTTTTAAACCCGTGTCTCTCTTAACCGCCTGAATTGGCACTATGTCAAGTTCCGAGGTGGACAAGAATCGAGGTATGAGGTAAAAAATCAAGTCGTTTTGAGTCCTCTGTCTCAATTCTAAGTCAAGTCTAAAGTCATGAATAGCAAGTCAAAGTCGAATCTTTTAACAATGTGAATCAAGTCAAGTCATGTCGACTCGAGTCCTCTAATTTGAGGTAGATGATCCCTATCACACACCCGTAGTTTAAGTGTTACCCGGTGTTGTTTGACAGGGTGAGGCACAACGGAAGCTACTCGCTTCAGTTATTACACTTTTTTGAAAGACTTCATTTTGGACGTGGAAAGCGTCAATTACGCCATCGTCGGCTAAAAGACCTGGACGTCTTTACACAACGTTTCTGAATCGCTCCACACCTGCCCGGTAGGACTTCTCACTTGTTAACGTGATTGCTTCAACAGATCAATAGCAATTTTGTTGTGGGTCACATTCCCAATGACAGTAATGTACACGCCGAAATGCAACGCCTCTTATTCCCCCAGCAGTAAATTGGAAAATCTGTCTCCCAGAATCAGCATCGAGTTGTGTTAACAGTCTGTAGAACGTGATTAAGTCCGCCGGACGGGATATTGTTTGGTCAATGCCGCTTCGCCTTGTTCCGCTCTGACGTCTGCGATTCTCCAAACTCGTGTTTCAGGTATGTTATGTCAAAGCATGAACACTTCACTGAAAAGTCGCTTATGTGAAAGTGCTTCAATGAGAACATTGATAAAAAGCAACGCATCTAATACCACAACTACATGTTCTCTTCATGTTTTTTTTTTTTTTTTTACCTCACTCACTCTCCATCCCTGCTGTAATTCAGTTCAGGGTCAGGTCCTAACCGGCTGCAGGGGAGGACATGTATGCTTTTAGGTCCACCTTGCCCCCAATTTTGCCTTCAGAACTGCCTTCTTTGTTCATAGCATAGGTTCAACATCCGTGTTGTGAATCTCCCGATCCACCACATCCCAAAGGTGCTATCATAAGTAGAACTATCAATAAGTGTTACCACATGCACAGTTTGTCAAACTTGTGTGTACCATAAACATCTCCACGTATATACAAATGTATTAAAATAGATCTGGTTTCCATCGTATAATGCCATGTACAGTACTGTGCAAAAGTCTTAGGCATTCTGTATTTTTTTTTTTTATATTCAGCTTATTTTTTAAGTTATTTAAGTTTTAGAGGTCACTGCACTTTGTAATTCTACAATTACAGACTGTAGTCCATCTGTTTATCTGCAGTTTTAAAACTTTGTTCACTCACACTCTTATTGCTCGACCTTGTAGATGTAAAGTCAGAGACAGTAGCTCATCTGTTGTTGCACAGTTTGTGTTAGTCATCCTTTAATCCGGTGCTCAGCCCAGCTGCCTACAGGATGCTGGTGGCTGGGTATTTTTGGTAAACTGACACCCTGTTATGATAGGCTCAGTTTGTCAAACACCTGATCAGTCATGTGTGGGAAATGCACTGTACCAATATATTAAACATTTCCAAATATACCCAAGTACAGTGGTACCTTGGTACTCGAAAACCTCGGAGCTCATCGAGTCGAGCCGCACAACTTGTTTCAGCCAAAACTTGATTCACGATTCAGTACACAGCGATTCAGTGATTCAGATTCACAACAGCCCTTGCCCAGTGACGATCTCCACTGTGTTTATTGTGTTAAAATAAATAAGTCTCCATGGGTCCTAAAAAGGTTAGTTTTAAGAGAAAACCGAACAGAATGCAGCCTCCAGAACACAGGCTGCAGTTAGTTTTGCAGCTATGCCAGCGCCCTGAGTTCACCAATAGAGCAAGTGTTTTGCTTTTACCTTTCACTTTCAATCCATCACTCACTAAGTCGACGAGATTTGTCAACACTTTATTATAAAAGAAGCTTCGTGTTAATGATTTTGGCCAACTGTAGATTAAAATGTTAATGTGTAATATGATAGAGTACAGACTATATTAAACTCATCAATTCATGATGCATTTAACTTCTGATGGATTTGTGAACATATCCCCTGCGTAAATCAGGGAGCACCTGAACAATACAACTCCATTAATGCATATAATACCTTATATAGGGTGGATTTTCTAGGGGTCTGGAACAGATTAACTCGATTTACATTATTCCTTAGGGGAAACATTTTTTCGGTGCTCGACAAGCCTTCTGGAATGAATTAATGATGAGAACCGAGGTACCACTATATATTAAAATATATCCAGTTTCCATTGTAGAATGGAATATATGCTGGATATGAAGTACAGAACCAGTCAAAAGTTTGGACACACCTTCTCACCCAGTGTTTTTCCTTATTTTATATGTTGTCTACATTATAGATTAATATTGAAGACATCAAAACTGAGGGAACACATATGGAATCGTGGTTAACAAAAGTGTTAAGTGGAATGGGCACATGCAGTTGGGTTGGGACCGGGACCCAAACTCAGGAGCTGGGACGTTGTTGTGCCCTCATACCGCCCCAGTCTAAGATAAGTTTGGAGATAAGGGCCAGCTGCTGGCATCGGCAGTCTGTGAAGGTCAGGTGGTGCGTTTATAGAACAGACTGGTATCCTGTCCATGGTGCACTGTCCTTTTCCTGTGCCCAAGTTAGACTCCAGACGCTCCCCTGTGAATCTGACCCGGACGAAACAGGATGCTTTGCGTCTCTAAAACTCCTACGTCTCTTTCTAATTTTCACATGTACTTTTAAAATGCATGCATTCAGATAGGCAGAAACGTGTCTTGTTTGAGTTCGAGATTTTTTTTGAAACGTGTATTCATTAAAAAAAAAAACAAAGCAAAATAAGCCTTGTAGTTTTCTGAAGGCATCTCGAAATGCTAAATAAATAAATCTCTCGACAGATTTTGCATTTGTCAGTTTAAAGGTAGAAGTTAATACGTGCGAGCGTGCGAAGCGTTATTTATTTTCACCTTTCCCGATAAGGGAAAAAAAAACAAGCGGGGGTGTGATTATGCATGCCTGCTGGTGTATCAGCCGTTTGTGTGTGTACAAATAGAGCGGGGTGAGGAAAAAAACTGCGTTCCTTCCCCTTTTAAATATTCACTGAGGTCTGTCATCAAAGGACTCGGCTAATCTGACATCTCTATCCGAGGCAGAATCAAGGATGCGGATGAGAATCCGACGGATTCTGCCGGTGGCGAAGTGGGACACACAGGCCGCCCTCTCTGGCTGTCTCTCTCTCTCTCTCTCTCTGTCTCTCGCTCTCACTGGCTTAGCGGGCCTCTTCCGAGCCTAATGCCAGAGTGCCTTCTGGATAATGGACCAAATATGATCAAATTGGTATTAGGGTCGGAGAGGAGGAGAAGGACAGCTAGCAGCGCGGAGGAGACAGCGTCGTGCTGGCGTGGCTCGAGAAAAGAAAGATAATTGATCATGTGGGAGAGTGTCTTTCCCCCCCATTACTGCAGCAGCAGCTCTGCTCGTATCCGAAGCTGCTGAGCAGCCTGAAAAGACGTTTAAAGACGTCGATTCATTCTGCTGCGGATGTGTTGACTTGAACTTCTTCTTCCTGTCAGTCCCGTCCATCGCGCTATTCCCGCGACCCGTCGGCTGCCGTTGCAGCGCTCGGACCGGACACAAAAGGACAATGTGACAGACGCAGCCATGACACGCATACAGTACGGACGTGTGCTGCATTAAGCACTGTTTAAAAGGCCTTACAGGGGTTTGTTTACTTTCCATTAGTGCGTTCGGGCTCTCCAGCGGCTGCCCTTTCGTGCATCAATTACCCCACAAGGCTTGGTGAGACTTTTAACCACAGCTTTTTAGTGCAGCTCTCCTTTAGTGTTGACGAACTGTAAATCAAACCGTGTCTCTGTTTTTTTTATTCGTTTTTTTTTTTCCCAGCCTGAAACCTTTGCTAATTTAATTATCCTCCCTTCATTTTGACAGCCGTAATGGGTTAAGTTAGGAGTGCAAGGGCTTTGGGTAATGGCATCGTGTGGTATAATTAATGCGTTCGTGTCCAAGAGAATCCAAATGCTGTCCTGTGTTGATGAGGTCTTTCCTCAATCCTGTGACAAACCATCACCTGTTTATTCTGGAAGTGCCGGCGATGCTTTTAGACGATGACAGTGACGTAGTAAACCACTGACTGGTTCGTAGTCATTACTTTAGATTTGATTTTCGATTTTTTTGCATGTTTGTCACAATTGTTTCAGAACATCAAACCAATTTAAATATTAGTCAAAGACAACACAAGTAAACACAAAATGCAGTTTTTAAATGAAGGTGTTTATTATTAATGGAGAAAAAAATTCAAACCTACATGGCCTTGTGTGAAAAAGTGGAACAGTGACATGGAACAGTGGTAAACCTTCCCAGGAGTGGCCGGCCGACCAAAATTACCCCAAGAGCACAGCAACGACTCATTCAAGAGGTCACAAAAGACCCCACAACAACATCCAAAGAACTGCAGGCCTCACTTGCCTCAGTTAAGGGCAGAGTTCATGCCTCCATAAGAAAGAGACTGGGCAAAAATGGCCTGCATGGCCATGCTGAGCAAAAAGAACAAAAGAACAAAGCAAAAGAACAATCAAAAGAAAAAGCAAAAGAAAATCATCTCAAATTTTTGATGATCCCCAAGACTTTTGGGAAAACATTCTGTGGACTGACAAGACAAACGTTGAACTCTTTGGAAGGTGTGTCCCATTACATCTGGCGTAAAAGTAACACAGCAGTAACATTATCTAATATTAATGTCCATGAGTCCACCATCAGAAGAACACTGAACAAACAATGGTGTGCATGCATGGCAGGGCTGCAAGGAGAAAGCCACTGCTCTCCACAAAGAACATTGCTGCTCGTCTGCAGTTTGCTAAAGATCACATAGACAAGCCAGAAGGCTATTGGAAGAATGTTTTGTGGACGAATGAAATCAAATTAGAACTTTTGGGTTTAAAAAGAAAAAGTATTCTGTTTGGAGAAAGGAAAACACTGCATTCCAGCATAAGAATCTTATCCCATCTGTCAAACATGGTGGTGGTAGGATCATGGTTTGGGATAGTTTGGCTGCATCTGGGCAGGACGGGCTTGCCATCATTGATGGAACAATGAATTCTGAATTATATCAGAATTCTAAAGGAAAAATGTCAGGTCATCTGTCCATGAACTGAATCTCAAGAGAAGGTGGGTCATCCAGCAAGACAACGACCCTAAGCACACAAGCTGTTCTACCAAAGAATGGTTAAAGAAGAATAAAGTTCATGTTTTGGAATGGCCAAGTCAAAGTCCTGACCTTAATCCAATTGAAATGCTGTGGAAGGACCTGAAGCGAGCAGCTAATGTGAGGAAAACCCACCAACATCCCAGAGCTGAAGCTGTTCTGTACGGACGAATTGTTGCTCCTGAATCAAAATGGATTCTCATTTCTGAGAAAGTGTAGCACCCCTGTCAGGCAAATTTGCAGGGAACAAACTTACATAGGGTAACAAAAATACCGTTAACAAGCCAGTGAAGACCTAAAAGCACTAGTCAATCAAATCAAGTCAGATCAGTTACCCTGGCAGTATGAAGGCAGACTTTTTAGACCAAATGGTTTTAGTTTGTAGTGATAATTTAACAGCTGCGATGGTTTCACGTCAGTAATACGAACCTACTACTAACTGACGAGAAGTTGTCCATTTGATTAGCAACATCTTTGCGAAATGTTTCATTCTCCTTAATTGCAGCATGTTCTTCTATTATTTAGCGCTTTGATCCAACACAATGCCAACTATAGAGGTTATGCCAGCTATACGCTACTCTCCTCTAGAGGTTAACAGGCATCAAAGCTTAATGGCGCCTTCAAAAGAGCTTAGCGATTGAGACATTTCATCAGTAATTAAGGGCATAAGGGGTTAACGTAGGCTTTTGACAGTTTGTAGCAGTCAGGCATTAACACGGTTAATCCTGAAAGTCCAAAGTGACAAGTTTGGTTATTACACGCATTCTGAGCACATACCTAGTGCCGTGGAAAATTCGCTATAAAACCTGATATAATAAGGCGGTGATACGGATTGACGTTTTTGTACATGACAAAGGATTACTTACACATTGCAGGGGTTTTACATTGCAGTTCAACAAAAAGGTCGTTTCAATAGCCATTTCCTTCGGGAAAACATATTGCACTTGTTTTTCACACTCCGTCCGCGTTAAACCCATGACAGATGGATTTGGATTTTCTTTGTCGCACGCTCGGTCTTACTTTTTAACTGCTTTTTCTACTTATCTCACACATTGGTGTAATTTGCTTGGTTCCATTACTTTTTCTTATCCGCTTTTTGTTTGCCTCCCCGCTGATTTCTGGATTCGTATCTCCTTCCATTGTTGCCTTGCCCGTCTCTAAATGAGTATTCGTCACCAGCCAGCAATACACGCTACTATTCTCTTTCATTATATGCGTGCGGCACTCTCAATTAAAGCATAACTCAGCACTTGCCACTTGTACGCGGACTCTTAATGCCGCCTCGCCGCCTGTCCATTATCTGGCTTTTGTCAGCGAGCGTGGGATTTATCTGGGCATCCAATCCGGCGGCTGCATCCGTGGACATGGTTTTAGCTCACAGCAGAGACGGGAGATTAAAATACTGCAAATGGAAGGCATCATTTACGACGTGCGCGCCATCTTATCATGCTGTAATGTCATTATTGAGTTTGGAGTAGAAGCACTTTTCCCATTTTGCAGTCGCTTCATAGATCTTGAATGGCATCACGCTCTGAAGATTGTCCAAGAAATGGCATTAGAGGCGTAGTTCGGCTGAAAACCTTCAGGAATTTGTCTTAACCCAACAGCGAGTTGGGTTATCAATCAAGAGAGAGCTGTTTGGTGTATGAGGTTAATAAAGAAATGACCTAATGCAGTATTTGTCTCATTGGTTCTGTTTATCTACTAGAAATCTGATGATCAGATTTAGCAGAAATTTAGAAAATCCGAAAGGGTTCACAAACGTTCAAGCACTGCTGTAGGACAGAGTATTCAGGTGATTATATAGTTACAATTTGCTTTTTTTTTCAATTCCACAGAATAGATTTTGGCACTCGGGTATCACAGTTGTAATAGTTATTATTTTATTTGTTGTATGTACTATAGTTTTCTCTGTTTCATTATGTTCTTCATAATATTTTATTCTCTGTAACTGATTATAGTTTGTATTTTATTATATTATATTTTACTTTTCAATTGATTTATTCTGTTTAGATTCTGTGTATTTAAACTGTTACTATACATTTAGTATTTAGGTAGCTTATTTAATTCTTACTTATATCACCTAGGCTGCCAAGTAAAGATGGGTTTCGTTTTGAGTCTTGATCCTTCTAAGGTTTCTTCCTCATCACATTTAGAGTTTTTTCCCCTTGCCACTGTCTTGGCACTAGGCTTGCTCAGTTAGGCCATAGATAGTTGTAAAGCTGCATTGCTTATTTGTACAAAGTGTTGTAGACATAAACTTGACTTTGACTAATGATTTAATGAACAGTGATTACTACAACTGTACCTTCTTAATCCGAAATATATCTTTATTAGGGATTTTTAAGCATGTGCAAGCTGTAATTTTGTGTGCCAGGCATGTTGTTAAACCGCGCTGTATGTAAATAAATTTGACTTGACATACTGAGGGGTGTCTGAGGAATGCCAAGGGTCACGTAGTCATTTAGGAGACACCCTTATCCAGAGCGACTCACGACTGATACAGTCTACAATCCAAGCAATTTAAGGGTTAAGGATCCAACAGTCACAGCTTGGCATCGTCAGCCAGCAGTACAACAGCGACCCCAAAGACCCTTGAGTCCCAGCGGTGGCTTCCAGCAGGGATGGGTGGTATGATTGGTCTTTCTCAGCAATGGACCGGCCTCTTGTTTAAAGTCCACCCCCAAAACACAACCCTAAAAAGGGTGAAAGCAAGTCATTGAAGTCATATTTAATATATCTTAAATTTATTTAATGATTTAATATGCGTAGCGATGGAGGTTGGCGATGTCACATGCGTTCTGTTTACTGCGCCATTCAGTGCAGTTGGTTTTTTGAACACCAGAGGGTGCAGTCATACATGATTGCATCCTCCTAATTTCTTTTAATTGCAGGGGAGTAAAGATTCTTTTTGTTTTACATTTACAGCATTTAGCAGACGCCCTTATCCAGAGCGACTTACAATTGGTACAGTCTTACAATCCAAGCAATTGTGGGTTAAGGGCTTTGCTCAAGGACCCAACAGTGGCAGCTTGGCAGAGGTGGGATTTGAACCCTTGACCTTCTGGTCCATAGTCCAGTACCTTAACCGCTAGGCTACCACAGTCCTACATTTTTATACAAGAAAAGTACTCACTATTTTGAATTTAGAAATTAATGCAATATTTTACTTGGTTATTTAAGATATGGTGAAGCTACATTAGAACATTTTTATTAATTTCTAGTAATGTTTGTAGTCGCTTCTTTTAATTACAGTGAACTAAAACAATAAATTTTTTTCTTTAAAAACGTATTCAAGAAAATGTACAATGTTTTCCATTGTTTACACTTCAGAACTAAAAAAGGACATCTTTTATCAAAGACGTAAACTCAATCATCGTTAAGAAAAAGGAATCGTGAACCCAGTATCATGAATCAAATTGAATCGTGAGCCGAATGTATCGCTACACCTCTTGTATTTAATATTACTTGATCCCAGCAGTGGCTGTTGAGGTGTGTCGAGTGCACCAGCCATAAGCTTCCCTTACTTATTCAGAATGTTAGCCTCATAATTCCAGTACAATACTAAAGAAGCTTTAAAAACTTCATACACCACATCTCATCGGCTGCATCTGTAGTAACGCTCTAAAAATTGAATTTGTACCCGAAACGTCACCTTAAGAAACCTTTTCCATAATTCAGAGATCTTCAGTGCCTGCTCTGGCTTGTGTTGATGTCAATCCCTACATTGTGGCTCCTCGCTTTCCATTCGATTGTGCTGCTGAAGGGGAAAAGGGTCGAAGATTTATTTTTCCTGGCTCAAAAGCACTAAAATTACATACAACCCCGAAGTCAGCAGCAGGCCATTGTCGTTCCTAACACCTGCCTGATTTTTTTTCGGTCGTGCGAAGTTTGCAGGCAAAAAAATCCATGAGCTTGCACCCTTCGCTCTTGCGGCCTTCGCACCCTCGCGGTCGCGTCCTGATGGAGTCCTGCGCATTAAGATGCGCGGTAATAGCGTCTGGAAAAGTGCAGCATAATATACTCGTCGCGAACAAAGCTCCAGGAGTGTGGAGCCAAGCACTTTTAACTGTTTACAGCGAACGGAGAGGAAAAACAGCAACAGCAGGTCTTTTTGTGCGCTTCTGCCGAATTCTCGGGGATTTTTGGAGGCACGCCAATCAAGGCAGATCAGAGCAACGGCGCCGAACAAACAGGCTACAGTGGAAGCCAGTGAAGATGAATGAGTTTACATATCTGGTGCAGGTTATTTATCTACAGGGCTGGCAAAGGTCCCGTAGCCCTCCAAGAGCTGCAGGCTCATTTAACCTTGATGCAAGCTGGAACAATGCTGTACTGCGGATGGAAAATTGGAAGGGTGTGTTGGTGAGAAAGGGAGGCCTTTTTGTTTGATAATGTTGGAAATGACAGTCAAATTACAGTATAATGGCACACTCTTGTTAATAATAGCTGTTGGCTGTCTGTCCTAAAATTTCAACAAAGCTCTTTAGATTGTAATGTATGCCCATGCCTAATGGACCCTCGTGTCTTATTTGCCTTGCTGCGGATTCCGCAGACAACCCATTTTGTCGGCTGGGATAGACAGTTTGATGAATGTTTGAACAGACAGTTGGTTAGACATGAGACGTTTTTCCTAGGACCTCTAAATGCATTTGTGCTGACTTTTTTACTTTAATAATCGCAATACTCTTTTAAAAGGTGCCGTTGTATGGACACAGCGTTTAGCGCTGTTTTATTTCGCTGTAATGATACGTCTAGGAATGAATTAGTAACTCCCGCTGAGCTGCAGTACTGTCAGAAGTCTTAGGCATGCTAGTTTTCAATTTATAGCAAGTTTTAGTAGTCACTGCACTTTGTAGTTCTACAATTACAGTCTGTAGTCCATCTGTTTCTCTACGTACTTACTCTGTTCTCTAATGGTCAGGACTAGCACAGATCAGGTACTATTTGGGATGTGGATCATTCTCAGAACTGCAGTGACACTGATGTAGTTTTAGCATGTTATGCTATGATTGGATCAGACTTCAGTGTCCATTTTTAGACTCCTCTACCTTATTGCTCCACCTTGTAGATAAGTCAGAGTTTGTCTTAGTCATCTTCTAATCCTTCATCAATGTGCAGTGGATGCTGCCTACAGGATGCTGGTGGCTGGACATTTTTGGCTGGTGGACTATTTCCAGTCCAGCACTGACACTGAGGTGGTTTAAACTCCAGCAGCACTGCTGTGTCAGATCTACTCAGTTTCCAGTTAATCATTAGGGATCTCACTCTCCGTAACTGATCACCTGAACCTTCCAGCAAGCTTGAAATAAGGTTCATCCAACTCTGACTGGCCAGGGCCCAGTATTTACAAAACCAGTGCAGTGTGTGGGCGGCGCAGTGGCTCATTGGGTTGCACTCCCGCCTCACAGCAACAAAGGTCCTGGGTTCGGTCCCAGGTGGAGCGGTTTGGGTCCTTTCTGAGTGGAGTCTGTGCGGGTTTAATCCCGATGCTCTGGTTTCCTCCCAGAGTCCAAAGACATGTGTTAGTTTAATTGGCGTCTCTAAAGTGGCCCTGGTGTGAGTGGGTGTATGAGTGTGTGTGTGATGGATTGGCGCCCTGTCTAGGGTCTTGTGCTCACTGGCTCTTCCGCAACTCTGTCCAGGATTAAGCGGATAAAGTGAATGAATGAATGACAATGCTATGTGTCATTTATCCAGAGTAATGGTCGAGCGACATGGTTTTTTAATGGCCGATGATGATTATTTAGAGAGCAGGGTGACCGATGGCTGATATATTATGCCGGTATCACAGTTTTTTTTTTTGCACCTGATAAAACTAACAACAGTAAATGAGACACCAAATTGCAGACCTTAAATAAACATTTATTTAAGCAATAAACGCTGCCTCTGTTTGCACTCCTGTCTTTTTTATAAATAAAAAAATATGTTTTATAGCTCTTGACTGCAACATTTATGACTGGATAACAGTACCACATTCTTTCCGGGGGAAACAAATTAAAATGTGTAAAAACAAAAAAACATAAACAAAGTTAGATCAGTGGCCATTTAGATTTACAGCATTTAGCAGACGCCCTTATCCATAGAGTCCAAGCAATTGTGGGTTAAGGGTCTTGGTCAAGGACCCAACAGTGGCAGCTTGCCAGAGGTGGGATTTGAACCCTGGGCCTTCTGGTCCATAGTCCAGTACCTTATCCGCTAGGCCACCACAGTCCCATATGGACATAGTGTCAGCATGTTTTTTATTTTTAATCCCACTTCCAGTTATGAATGGCCCCGCCCTCTGAATCTGTGTCTCTGTATTTTTAGTCACTCAGTAGTCCCAGTTTGAGCTGCAAGTTCTAAAGGAGGAATCTAGTTTCTTTGCCTTTTCCCCACTCATTTTGAAAAATGGATATGTTGATTATTTCAAATGGCTTTAAACGGCCAGATTTATTGACTGACAGATTAATTGGTCTATCACTAATCCAGTGTGAATTAGATCTAATCCAAGCAACTCAGGGTTAAGGGCTTTGGTCAAGGACCCAACAGTGGCAGCTTTGGCAGGGCTTTAACTTAAACCCTCAACCTGGCAAGTGGTCCAGTACATGAACCGCCGAGTCATCACCACCACATGGATTATCGGATTAACACGGCCTAATAGAAAAAAGTACATTATTTAGATTAATGGCAACGAGTGCTGGTGTGAGTTGAAACATTTGGGATGTGACCCGGAAAACAGAACGCTCCTATGTAACTTCAGGAGCCATGTAGAATCTGGTCTCTTCCTCACCCATATGAATGAGAATACCTAAAGACTGCAGTGACGGCTGAACGTTCTGTGCTTCTGCGGTAGGAAAAAAAAGGCTGAAAAGCTTCACAAACAAAGCATAAATCAGGAAGTTTGTCAGAGCAAGGCAGGGGGAATAAATCAAAGCTGTAAGCTTACAGCAGAAGTTCCTCACCACAATGCCAGTTCGTCATCGCTACGGCGCAGCATGACTTATAGCCAGCAGCAGAAGAAATTATAGTTATCACTTAAAGATACTGTAGGAAAAATGTAAATGGAGCTCCGTTAGGAGAAATGTCACTTTCTCTCGGCAGGCGCCCGCGCGTGAGGGCGGTGTTAATGTGCTTTTACGGGGGTGGGTAAGCGGTCTGAGGGAGAAGGGGAGGATGAGGAGGCAGTTGGATGGCATATCAAGGGCAAAAAAATAACTATGAGTGACTTTTAATAGGCTCGCGTTGTCCTGTTGAAGCCACAGCCTCTGTTCTATATTCTCCTTGGCTGGAAAATGGGGTTATCTTAGTCATGGTAATTGGTTGGCTGGCATGGACAGGGGATAATTTGTAGGAGCTCATTCAGTCTCCCTGCCTCGCATTTATCGGTCTGGGATGCACGAGGAGAGGAAGCGTAGCATTTCCAGAACGAAAACGAGCTGGAAGACGCAGGGCCCTTTATCAGATAGCGAAGAAATGAAGGATCAGCCGCGTCTCGTTCGAATGGGATTCCGCTTTAACCCCCGATCAGCCTTTCCCAAGAGCCTTCTCTCCAGGAACATTTTCGGTTTATATTAATGAGCGCAGGAAATGGCGACCCGTCCCCCCTCCCTCGCCGCCACTCGAACGGGACGATGCCCCCGTGCATATGTAGGACATATTACGTGAAAACTTCACGCCGCCACACGATGAGATGGATTAAGTGGAGGTCTGAAGTAGTTTTCAAACAACAGCTCGGCCTCATTTCTCATTTACTATCTCGCCACAGCAGAACTACTTCACGCTGTTCAGCATTTGTGTTTGTGGAGGCTCGGGCATTTTTAGTGTCGTGTCATGAAACGTGACTTGCCAGCTTTTCAGACGTTCGTTACGGAACCGCGCCGTTTATAATCTGTTGGTTTTCAATAAAGGGATCTAACCGGGAGCGGGAGCCGGAGCCGGAGCGTGCTGTAGTGAGATCACCACTTCCGCTGTTAGATCTGTACCAGGCCGTTTGTTTGAACCCCCAGGGATTCCGACTCCGCATAGTCATAAAACGCGCCGATAGTGAGTAACGATGTGGGTTTGTGCCGGAGCGTTGTGGAGTCTGGTTGTAAATGTGGTGGAGTCGGAGTGATGGATGTGGCTAGACAGCCCATTCTGCATTAGGACACCGGCTCTGGATGTGCGCTCCAGCCTAACCTGAACTATCACTTTCTTTTCATTGCTTGTCATTGACTTCATTCTCTTGGCCGCACTCTCAACTCAACTCGGTGACCTTAGTAGTAGGTGCCTGTTGATGCCATGTTGAGATCATCTGCCTCAAACACCTGCGCTCATGAGACCGATATTCAAAAATGCAGAACAACTTTTTTTTATCAATTTGCAGCTCATAAACTGGGACTACTGAGCGACTGAACACAAAGAGATGCTCATCCAGTGAGGGGGAGGCCATTTGTTGAGCTGGTGAAAACTTTGTTTCCTCCACTCCAGCTTAAGCTGCTCTTAAAAACAAAAGCATGCTTGCTAGCACATGCACTACTCGAACTTTTCTTCGCAAGTATTTACACATTTCTTTCCCCAGAAACATGAGGATCTGGTCATGAGCCTTGCTGTGATGTGCAATATGAGTTTTTATTTATTAAAAAGAGACAGGGCAGAGACAGGGACAGGGCATGGCATTGCCCAGAGACAGGGCATTTAACTAGGGTTAGGGTCGTGACTGACCCGTTTGTAAGTTTGAAATGCATTAAAACTACGTTTAAATTTGGTTATTGCATCAAGACTTTTTGACTTGTGACAGGAACTTTCTATTTAAAAAAAAAAAAAAACACCACATGGTGCTTCACCTAGATATATATCTATTATAGATATATATATGAGAGATATATGGATATATTGATATATAGAGAGATTAGAGAGAATATATATATCTATATATATTATATATACAAAAAAAATATATATATATATTATATATATATATTTTTTTTTTAATTTGTATATTCACTTGAGGTTCATTTGACACTATTTTTATATTTGAGAAATAAGGGGTTATGCTCTCAAAAAGGGAAAGGACCGCAAACAAAAAAGGGGACCCTTCTTCTCAAAAAACAAAAAAAAAGGGAAACCCTTTCTTCAGGTAAACCGTATATGTTTTTTTAAGAACTCATTTGGCATAACAGGGACAGTTGGGGTGCATTTAACTGGTAGAATTTTGCCATGATTAATGGCTGCGGTTTTCTGAAGTCCAAGGATGAGGACATGCCACTGCTATATGTGGTGTCTCTAATAAAGTGGCCATGCAGTGTGTAATCTTAAGTTGAAGAGCAAGTCCAGAAGTGGAATGGTTTAATGTTTAGACCCTAGCTTCACCCTTTCTTGTAGACTTTCTTATAAAGTTTTTTCACAGGCTTAACCACTCCCATACCTACTCCACAAAGTTGTAAAAAACGACTGGTGACACAAACCACACAACCCTTTTTTCATTCATGGTTCTAAGCCTGCTTCTTCTGGTCAGGGGTCCACTAAGCCTCATGACTCTGGGACTTTAACAACCAAAGCATCTGCCAAAGAACATCGTTATTTTAAAAAAAAAAAACTAATTTAAAAAGTAACATTCGTTGTAGAGGGTTGACGTGTAATAGCCACAATTTGCTTTGAAATAAATACAAAACAAACAAGCAACAACAACAGACTTGACTGATCATCATCCAAAAGCATCTGCTATGGGGGAGAAGGTGACTGAGTGGTGCCCATTAAGTGTGGGGGGGTTTAATTCGGAGGTACAGTTCGTGCAGATGGTGTCTACAATTACTTCATCCATACATCTTCAAAGAATAATATTCAAATTGAAGCTACTATCAATGACACCGATGGTTATGACAAAACATAGCAGTAATTAATAATTACTCCATTGATATCGTCTGTGCAGATTACTAAACAGTCGCCCGCCTGTCTAGTTACATGAAATTAAAGCAGCGACCCAATACATGTGATTACATATTTGATGAGCTCAAGTCCAATGTGGAAACAGATCTTTAAATTGAAATGTTCAAATTTCAGTTTGTTACAATTATTTATCGTCATAGATCCCGACATCTTGTTCATTAAAACAGTTTAATACAGACGTGCCACTTAACGTTCATGGATACTGTGAACGTGGACGGGATTGTGGTGGCCCTAGTGGTTAAGGTACTGGACTCTGGACCAGAAGGTCGAGGATTCAAAATTCCCACCTCTGCCAAAGCTGCCACTGTTGGGTCCTTGAGCAAGAACCCTTAACCCACCAATGCTTGGATTGTAAGATTGTATCAGTTGTAAGTCACTAATGGATAAGGGCGTCTGCTAAATGCGTTGTAATGTAAGTGTGCTACATTCTGTGACATTGCAAGTATGCTTTCTTTAATTTAATACCCATTTAATATTCGTTCAAGTATGTGGCTATTTTAAGGTATGCATTACGTTCTGTGAAACAGGATGTTGACTGAAAATGGACATTACCATAGTCACATACAGTATTGCTTGAATCGTTTGTGAACCCTTTAGGGAATTTTCTATATTCTGCATAAATATGACCTAAAACATCATCAGATTTTCACAACAAGTCCTAAAAGTAGATACAGGAGAACGCCAGTTAAAACAAATGAGACAGAAATATTATACTTGGTCATTTATTTATTGAGGAAAAATGATCCAATATTTGCATGTGAACTTTTGCTTTCAGGATCTGGTGTGACCCAACAAAACATGACACTTTATTCTTCCTTTAAACCATTCTTTGGTTAGAACAACTTTGTGTGCTTAGGGTCGTTGTCTTGCTGCACATTCTCTTGAGATTCAGTCATGGACAGATGTCCTGACATTTTTCTTAAGAATTTCTCTGATATTAATTCAGAATTCATTGTTCCATCAGTGATGGCAAGCCATCCTGGTCCAGATGCAGCAAAACAGCCCAAACCATGATACTACCACCACCATGTTTCACAGATGGGATAAGATTCTTATGCTGGAATGCAGTGTTTTCGTTTATCCAAACATAAAGCTTTTCTTTTAAACCAAAAAGTTCTATTTTGGTCTCATCCATCCACAAAACATTCTTCCAGTAGCCTTCTGGCTTGTTCATGTGATCTTTAGCCAACTGCAGACGAGCAGCAATGTTCTTTTTGGAGAGCAGTGGCTTTCTCCTTGCAACCCTGCCATGCACACCATTGTTGTTCAGTGTTCTTCTGATGGTGGACTCATGAACATTAACATTAGTCAAAGTGAGAGAGGCCTTCAGTTGCTTAGAAGTTACCCTGGGGTCCTTTGTGACCTCGCCAACCATTACTCATCTTGCTCTTGGAGTGATATTTGTTGGTCGACCACTCCTGGGGAGGGTAACAATGGTCTAGAATTTTCTCTGTTTGTACTCAATCTGTCTGACTGTGGATTTGTGGAGTCCAAACTCTTTAAAGATGGTCTTGTGTCCTTTTCCAGCCTGATGAGCATCAACAACTCTTTCTCTGAGGTCCTCAGAAATCTCCTTTGGTCGTGCCATGATACACTTCCACAAACAAGTGTTGTGAAGAGCAGACTTTGATAGATCCCTGTTCTTTAAATAAAACAGGGTGCCCACTCACACCTGATTGTCATCCCATTGATTGAAAACACCTGACTCTAATTTCACCTTCAAATTAACTGCTAATCCTAGAGGTACACATACTTTTGCCATTCACTAATATGTAATATTGGAGCTTTTTTTTCAATAAATAAATGACAAAGTATAATATTTTTGTCTCATTTGTTGATGTTTTAGGTCATATTTATGCAGAAAATTCTAAAGGGTTCACAAAACTTTCAAGCACCACTGTATCCATACACGTACACTCTGTCTCAGCTTGTATGGTTATCGTGCATTGTATCGTACGTAAGTGTCACTTGTTATTACAGATGACATTATGGGATCCTATGTCAAAGGGCCCTGCCTTCCCAGCACCCTATATTCTCAGGGCCAGTTATTTCCCAAGCTCTGTATTTCCTCAGTGAGACACATTCAGGGAGCTTGTGAAAAGGTTACAGAGGTCATGGTGAGGCCGTTGGGTTCACAAACTCATGTCTCCAAATGCCTTTAAGGGGCAAATCCCTGGCATATTTTTGAATCTCATATAAAGACATGCATTAAATCTGTCTCTAAAAGCGATTTAGCCAACTTAATAATTGCCATTTATTACCAGTTTAAACACACAGTCTTAAGGACTTTTCACAGTGAAATTTTTTCACGGATGACAAAAATGCACATCAGGTTTATAAAAAAAAAACACATGTATATCAGCGCAGTCCGAAACTGACATGTTCATCGGAGCCTAATTTCTGCGTTGTTCGGATGCGTTAAAATCAGGCTGACCAATCAGAGCTCGGTTGTCAGGCAGAACAGAGTTCAACACGCTGACTCTAAAAACATGGATATTAAAGAAAAGATCTGACGGAATATAACTGAAAGGCTGGAGAATTATGGTGATGAACCTTACAGTGACTGGATGGAACCGCTTTCTTGTTTATCTAAGAGCATTCTAATCTAATCACATAAAACACAAGCTATAGCTTCCCCCACTAATCTCCGCTCTTGTCTTTGTTTTTTTAAGTTGACGTTGTGAAAAAGACACGGCGAAATCACGGGGAAATTAAAAAAGAAAGCAGAGAAGCAGACAGGAAGTTTTTCAGAGGGTTTAGACAAAAAATGCGTCGGGACTTATTGTGAAGGTCCTGCTACGTTAAAAAAATCGCGCGTCTTTTTTTCATGTATAAAAATCGTACCTGGTGTGAAAAGGCCTTATGCAGCAATTTGGTATCTTGGTTTTAAATTTAGGTGGTTACAGAAAAACTGCAGAGAGCAGTAGTGGAGCCGTGATGGTACTGGACCTATTGATCAATAGGTTGAGGATCCAAGCCAGAGCACTGCCAAGTTGCTGCTGTTGAGCCCTTGAGCAAGGCCCTTAACGTACAGTTGCTTGGATTGTACTTTGTAAGATTGGATGTAAGAGACTGGATGATGTAAATGTTTTATGTGTTTGGAAGTGAGATTCGTTTCATGATGAGAAAACTGATTCAGTTGATAAGGGTCCGAGCCACAACACCCATTAATCACTGAGCTGTTTCTGAGCCTTTGTGGTCTGATATCCAGCTGTGCCTTCTGACTGACCCGGGTCTCACATGGGCTTGATTGGCTGTATCGTTGAGGGAGAAGTGCTTGGCCGACCCCCCCACAGATTTACATTTACAGCATTTAGCAGACGCTGTTATCCAGAGCGACTTGCATCTGATACGATCTGACAAGGTACAAACCAAGAAATTCTGGGTTAAGGGCCTTGTTTAAGGGGCCAGCAGTGGCAATTTGGCAGTGTAGCAATTTGGGCCACCCTTAGATTTGTTGTCCTACTACTGATATAATGACCATATAGAACATATTGTCCACCATTGGACGTAAACAATTCAAACTTGGATTCATCTCTCCTTAATCCTCTTCCACTGATCTTCATCCCAATCTTTGTGGGCTTTAGCATATCTTAAACTTTTCACCCTGTTCCTTTCTGAAGAAGTGATTTCTTGGCTGCTATCCTTCTTCAAAGATGATTCCTGACCAAGCTTCTTCAGACTGTAGAAGGGTCAATTTGACATCTTGATGACGTGGCCAGATGTTGGTATTGCTCAAGTGTAAGGGGAGGCCACACTAAATACTTGGCACTGTCGCCTATTGAAGCTGTTTCTGTTCTCAGTATAAATAGGCTGAGAAAACATTATATGGTCATATATATACATGTATGGTCATTATATCATTGCTAAAGCTCTTGGATAGCTATATTTCGAATCTAAGGGTGTCCTAAGACTTTTGCACTGTATTTTGCCTATAAATTGCCTATATTTTTACAGAAATGTCGGAATGAATAAATATCTTGCCCAAACGGCAATCTCCTCTCATGTTTTCAACCTGTTTAAATGGCCAGGTTGTACTTGCTGAGTCAACTTGGTTCTATGATATTGAATTGGCTTTATATGAATCACCGTGTAGAGATCTCTTGAACTCGGTCTCTTGTTTTGTAATATATTATGTGGGATGACTTGAATAGTTTTTTCTTAACTCAGGTCTGTGAAACATGGGTGGGAATCAACTACGTGAGGGCGCCGAGGCTGCCATGAAGGGGCGGGTAGGGGTGGAGGTGGGGGTGTTTCGCCGATAACTCAACGAACCCTAAGTAGACGGGTAATCCTAGGGAATTTAAAATCGGTCATTGTAGGAGGCTCGCTGTAACCTCGCGGGATGCCCAACTTGTGTAGCATACTCTGGAGTTTCATTGAGGGTTGTTTAGGGAGGGGTGTAGAAGTGGGGTCACCATGCCATGCAGAGCCCCTGTCCTCATCATTATGTGCCACCGTCGGTGTTCATTTTGTTGACGAATGATTTTCGTTTTTGTCAACGAGCCCTTCTAACGAAAATGAGACGATGACTAAACTGAAATTAATGAAAACCAACTAAAACTAGGACGAAATGAATGGACACTTTTAAAAGTCCACGATTAAAAAAGGAGATGAGAATGTTTGGCAGAGACGACAACCAATCAGATCTGACAAGGAAAAGATCTCATAACTTGAGTATATGTGGAAGGCGGGATGAGTTGGGCAGCGATCCAATCAGTGATGAGTTAAGACCCAGACGTTTGATCTGACCCCGGGAAGATGGTACTAGCTCGGCAATGCCAACATCTGGGAGAAATAGGAGAGTCGATATAAGGGCACATTTCTCATTTAACATAAAGGAAAACCAGACTCTTTGTAAACCTCAGGTAAAAATACAACAAAATTTAAACATGGGTCAAGCTACCCACACCTAAAAGGTAAATAAAGTAGGGATTAAAATGTTTTCAGTTCGTGACGTGGATATATTTGAACTTTGTCTAAAAAGTGTTCATACAATATTTAAGGAGTGTTCGGGTAACATAGCAATTTTACACTGTAATTATGAATAAATGCATATAGAGCATGCACATATATCCGATTTTCTGATCTTATATGTTCAATAAAGCTCATAATATATCATTTATTCTATCTTGATTCTATTCTACAATCTCATGAGTGTCCACACCGAGTCTGAAGCAGATATTTGATGTATATCGAGTTTTGGTGACCACTTTACTGTGTACAGTTATTATAATGCCATGCATACAGACCTGAGCTTAAATCTTAATTAGATCTTAAAATATATCATTCATTCCAACTTGATTCTAAGCTGAGGCAGATCTATGGTGGAAATTGAGTTATAGCCACTTTAATGTAGCCACTTTAGATTTAGTCGACTGTAATCCTATTATAATTAGTCGACGAAAACTAGACTAAAACTAAAAGCAATTCAGATGACTAAATAATGACCAAAACTAAATTACATTATAGTCAAAAGACTATAACTAAAATTAAATTAAAATTTGATGTCAAAATGAACTCTGAATTGGCCACCATCCATAATCCATACCAATGGCCCTACACATCAGTTCATTTGCCCGTACTTACTGCAGTGTGTCAGTCTTGTATATTTGTTGTGCTTTATACTCGTCCATCCAAAGTAACTTTTTCCTTTGCTTATTTGCAGCCTGCAAATAATATCTTGGCGTGGATACACATTGCACAATGCGACTTCAATCCTACACGCAATGGATTTGCATATTAATCACCCTCCTGCTCTTTACCTAAGGTCATTTTCTTAAAGTGGTTCACAAACGCACACATGATGTGATAATATTATGCGACTGTGCTATTCTTTTTAAGACGTTGCGTCGCATCCTTGGCGCAAATGGCCGACACCTTCTTATTCCGGGAGCCGTTCTAACTTTCAGGCTGCTCGTGTTGTAGGTTTACAGTTTTTTAATCAGTCATCTCATAATGTGTCAGCGCAGCTCCTGTTCATGTTTGAACCTGGAATTGTATTAGGTCTTGCAAATTGGCATGTCAATCCACCTGGGATTTTAAGTATGGTGTGCATTCGCATTATCCTTCCGCCGATTCGGTGAAAGTAATTAAGCGTCGGGGACGTGACTTCTGTGACGGGCTAAAAGAAGTTCGATTTTGATGATGACATTACGTTTCAGACTACAAATAGGAATTCGGGAGAGGAACATGTATTACAATGTATTGTTTTTTTAACCCCTTGTCCCGCTGAATGAACCACTAACCAGCTGGAATGAACGATTGGACAAATAACAGAAGTAGATAGAGTTCCGAATAGACTTGTGGTCCCACTAGACTTTTGGAGTTTGCTTGGCTCTGCGAAAAATGTGGGGCCGGAAGATGGGTGAGGCAAACAATCGTCCATTTTGGTGCAGAATGGGAAGCGTTGGAGTGGAGTACTACTGGCTTTACTGTTGCTTCAGAGGAGACGAAGGGATGTACTTGAGAAAAGGTTGTGGTCTATCATATTCGCAGTTTGACAATGTTATTTAAAATGTTCCCTGTACACATGGCTGCAGTTTGCATTTCCTCCATTTTGGTTCTACAGTACAACTATACAAAGCCTAGCCAATTTAGGTCATGGTGGCCAAAGCAGTAGTGCTATTGGTCAAAGACATGTGGTAGGGATTTCCCCATAGAAAACAAGGAAAGCAAGGTTCCCGCTATCTGACTTATCGTTCTCCAGACCATTTTCCAGAACAAGGTACATTTGGATAAGGGGTCTGATGGTACATTTTGCAGCTCTACTTACTTTTCATCCATTGAAATGAGTTGCTGATGAAGATCATTGCTCAAGGGTTCAACGGTTGCAGCTTGGAAGAGCTGGGATTTGAACCCCCACACTCCCCCCACCCCCCTTTCTGATTAGTAATCCAGAGCTTTAACCCCAAAGCTCCCGAATAATGGTCTGGCCTGACAGGGGGCCCGACTCTTAAATTAGGAGGAGACTCGAGACCCTGAGCCAGCTGTCACTCGAGGGTAAGCAGAAACTCCCAAGATCAAGATGAATGTAAAAGCTTTTATCATACATGCAGCCGTAGCCAGTCTGTTGCTAAGGAGACGCCCTGTTACCACAGCTCTGCATCTCAGAGACTTAAGGCAGAGCGATGGACAGCAACAAGAAAAAGGATGAAAGAAGCCTTGATCAACTGGTAGTCAGCTCCATCTGATGCACCCTCCGCTTTTAACGCCATGACTCACTCAAAAGGCGTCTTAAATCCAGCGTGCAGCCATTAGAAATGCTCAGCTCTACATGTTGTTGACATACGGAGCGTGCAGAGACGCACCATCCTTGAACTCGTGCTATTTCTGCAAAACAAGACTCACCAATGGCGGCCTTCTGATCCGAGAAGGTGTCAGACTTCTACGGTTTGAAAGTTAAAGCCGTTTGAGTCGCAGGATGGATCGAAATTGGCTCAGGAAAAGTGGAGCGTAGATTCTCAGGGGTGCGACAGTACGAGTCACATGAAATGGTTTTTAAGCTCGAGATCCGACTGCTGCTCGCTGAACATTCTTGTGGGCTTAAGCTTGGAACGTGGCACCATAGTGCAATATCCAGCACTGGAAACCAGTGTGTGGTAATAAATCATGAATGGCAAATTAGTTTTAAGACGTATGGACTGCGTGTATATGTAAAACCAGGTGCTGTGTCAGCATGCAGAGCAGTCCAGCCCTTGTTCCTGGACCGTCACTCCAGTTATTCATAGAACACATCAATGATTTATTGAATAACAAATCTTGAATAATGGGGGCCCAATCCATCACGCTGACTCAAGAACCCTTGCAGCTGGGAAGTTCGTCATGTGATTTATTTCATTTGTTAGATTTTGAGATTAAATTTGCAATTGGGTTAAATTAGATCTAAAAAAGGAGTGCGCTAATGTGATTTTATTTCTGCAAATAGAAACATCCTGCTTTTTGCCTCAGATTGAACATCCATTAAAATAGTGCGTCGGTTTTTTTTTTCCTTAATCTCCAGAATTAAGCCGAGCAGTCGGGCTTCAAACACCTGAGAATTGATTTTTGTATTAATAAGCGCTGCAGTCCGTACATCGCTACCGCAAGACATTCCTGCTGGAAGTAGGAAAGCTGATTATGAAGGTTTTAGTTTCCACATTCTTGGATTAATCCATACAAACCTGACAACGCATGAGAAGGTTATGTGCACGGAGATGGAAAAAAGCACGTCAATCTTTGGCCCGGAGTGCGAGAGCAATGTGGATTATTAATATTATTTCCTAATTGGGTCCCGAAAGCACATGGAAATAAATGGCTTAGTTTGAAGTATTATCATGCCACGGAAAGTTTGATGAAAGCTGAAAGCTTTCATTTTAAAAAGCTCTGCATATTGAGTTGGCTTTTGAAAGGACCGCAGTCCAAAAGTTGAACTGATAGTCTTGTGTTCACCAATTTAACTGCTAAGTGGTCCAGATTTGTATCTTAATAACCTCACATAGAAAAATTCGGGCAAATCTCCACAGAAGTTCACTTTGCATTAGGGAAGAATGGGATTCTTTTGATTTGGTTTTGTTTATCAAATAAGAGACGTCACGTCTGGGTTGTCTTTAGGAGCTCACTGTCAGATGGCTTCCTGATATTTTCAAAAGTACACAGTGCAAATGCTGTAGGAAAAATGTCAACCTCAAGGCTCTGTTGGTTTGCCGCTCTGAAAGAACCCTTCAATTTTATAACTAGAACCGTATAATGGGACCAACAGACCCTTTTGATGCACGTTGGGTCATCAAATAACTTCTGTATCTCACAGATTTTTTCAAGCAGAAACCCTTAACCATCCATGAAGCCCTTGAGGAGCCCATTTTCCTAACAATAAAACTAGACCCTCATAGGTGTAGTTACACTAATTAAGCTTTATAGGAACACTAAATTCACTTCACTTGGTAATTAAAGGAATAAAAGACCTACCCCTGAGGGCACCGCCAGAGTGACAGACATTCAAACACTGAAAGGTTCGGTTCAGTTCAGGTTTTGGCTTTTCTGACTGATTTATACGTCTGTGAACTAGAGAAGTACCGGTTACTGTACCTGTTTTAATTCTTTCACTTCGGTTTTTCTGTTTGCTAATACTTTTCACTTTTACTCAACTGACTTGCTGCTGGAAAGAGTGTAGCTGCTTGTTCATAGCTTTCTGATAGCACAGGTGCCAACCTCACCCGAAGGTCGTTTAGATCGTGTTATTGAGAGAATCATTATTACAATAATGATTCAAAAGCTATGTTTGTGCATCACATTTTCCTGTGTCTGTTAAAAAAAACAGTACTAATGAGACAGGAACAAAGTAAAGGAACTTTTTTATATAAATAAGTAATGCAATGTAGTGGGCAGTGGATAAGGTACTGTACTCTTGAGTGTTCAGTTCATGGCTCTGCCAAAACTTCCAAATAGGTATCAACAATGAAGTATCTTATTGAAGATGAAGATCTATTCATTATTTTGCTACCATTATTGACGATAACAGCACTCTGACCGACGCTCTACAAGTATTACTTCGCGGCATACACACGTAACCTAACAACGCCCGCCCTAAAAAGCAGCCAAGTTATAATGAGTAAAACCCTGCCGAAATGACGGCTATAATTAGTTTATAAAATCTACTGCTTTTGAAAACGATTTACATTTAGAAGATGAAGCTATTAATGACCAACCTGAGCCAAAGGTTTATCACCTTTAGGATTTGGAAGCTCTGGAAAAGCCAAATGAAGTCAGTTCTTTAAATCAAACGTCCAGCTCTTAATGGATTCACAGCTCGACTGAAGATCAGTTTTAGCCCCATCAACAAAAATCATGACTTCATCCCTCACAAAGACGTCGTTTGCTGGAGTTAAACTCGTCTCTTTCATTAAACACCATCCGCGGCTGATCGGAGCTTTGTTCCTCTGACAGGTTTGTTATCTGTAAGGCCAGCTCTAACCCAGAGAAGCTGCTGATGCTCTGTAGCTCCGCCCTTACATTTCTGACTGATCAGATTATCATTAAGAGCTTCATCATACAAATTTATAATCACTAATCAAACGGGATCCTAGACTTTGGTTAGAACACGGGGATCTCACTCTGATTTGCTCTAGTCGGTAGAATAGTGGATCTTATTAAAGACCTGCCTTATAAACCCCACCCACTTTTTTGCTAATTGTAAATAAACTTTTTAATAAATTAAAACTTACCAATCGATATATTTGTGTTTATTGTCTGTATAATAGTTATTGGTCATGCTGTTCCTCGACTTTAATGACTGAAGGGCTTAGCCGCGGGGGAACGATAGAATGGAAATATTTTACCTCAGAAAGGCTGATAAACAAATAATTTTTTCTGTCCTCTTTATCTTAAAATCTAAAAATAAATGGCGATAATGGAGCTGTGGTATAATCGCAGTAATACCCTCGAGGTCGTGCCTTAACGTGAGATACTGGCACGGGTGCGATGTGGCCCTCCCTCTCGTGTGTTATCGCTTAATTATTATTGTAATACATTCCTTTGCTTTTCAATTACATTCCTTTTAATCATTAATTACATACCAATATAGGAGTGTAAACAAGTATTTTAGTATCAGGAACAGATGAATCCTATTTATATTACTTTTTATAAGGATATTTGATTCTGATTTTTAAAAAAATCTGAGTTTGGCTTTCTGGAACCAATTAAATTTGAATTCCGAGGTTCCGCTGTATCAGCATGAGACATCTGCAGGATGACGACACACCCAGCAAACTCACCCACATCGTGAGCTATTACAAATTATTTTACATTATTCAGGGTAATTAGGGCCTGAGCACCACAGGTGCATGGGAACTGTTGTTTCTGGAAGGATTAGTAACATTTAGGGGTGTAGTGATGCATTGTGACCCGATGCATTACAATCCAATAATGTCACGATGGGCATTGTAGAGAATGATGATGTCTATTTAATTAGGGGTGGGCGATATGATGATATTTTATCGTATCGTGATAAACTTTCTCGTGATGGACGATTTGCTTTTCTGAGCATATCGAGGATATCGTCAGTGCTTGAAGAACACTGAAAAACTGCATGTTTTGTTATAAAGAGTGCAATTAGTCCTGTTTAATTGGATGAAGTGCAGCACATTTTGAATAAAATCAATATGTATCGGGATACATATCGTGTCTTGTGAAAATGTCTGTCATTATCGGGATATTTAATTCTTATTTAGTCAGTTATTTTAATTGTAGGGGGCCAACAGTTGTCGTGTGTTTAAAATTAAATGAAATTTATTTCTCACATCCATCTTTGCCGTCGCTACTTACTGACGAAGGCTTGATCATGGTCTGGCCTGGGGACTCCATGGCGCCACCATGTGCCATTGAGTGTGTGAACTGACACACACCCCGTTTGGTAGACGTGTGTTTTGCCAGGCCTAAAAATATTTATATACCTTGAAGTGACTGGTTTTGGATTTTGTGCGGACACATCATACATTTCAACATGCTCCTCCTAGACAGTTGATGTGATTCATGTCAGATTTCCTACATTATGGTGTGAAGATGTTCCTGATTTTAAACTACATAAGGATTTTTGATGTATTGCAAGTTGTTGAAGTGACGAAAAGTACATACGATTTCCACTTGCCCAGAGTGACAACCTGGTATAGCGCTGCCATCTGACCATTGATCTCGCCTATATAGCTGCTCCACACTTCATCACTTCATAAACAAACTCCTTCCTTGTGTTGTTGTGTTTGTTTGGTGATATTGCCAGAGGAGCGAGGGCCTTGTTCTTTTACCTTGTATACATTTTATTGTAATAATCCTTTCAGTAACCCTGTTAGGAGTTGCTGTGGTTAACAGAAACAGTACCATCAAGACAGGAACAAAGTAAAGGAACATTTTATAGAAAGAAGTGCGATGTAGTGGGCAGTAGTAGACTGTTGGCCAGAAGTTTCGTCTCCTGGCTGTGCCAAAACTGACAAATGCGTATCTGTTTGCAACAATAAAGTAGGTTATATTATGTGATATGATCTACTCAGACTTTGTACATCCAGTCATGCTTAACTGAGGAAGGACAAAAACAACAAACGAGTGTTTGACAGAGCTTATGTAGAGCAGAAAGCTGATGAACTGACTTGTTAGATAGAAAGCTATGATGACGTCATATTGAGAGTCCTACTGCTCATTTATCTGTGGTGGTTCAACGCCTGTGTCCTTCAAATTATGAACCTGTTAGGGTTGAGTCGTCGTCGTCTTCTTCTTCTTCTTCTTCTTTCGGCTTCTCCCTTTATCAGGGGTCGCCACAGCGAGTTAAACTTTTCCACCTCACCCTGTCCTCCACATCCTCTACTCTCACCCCAACTCTCTGCATATCTTCATTCACCTCAACCAAATTGTGACTGAAATAATAGAGATCACCAATTAGAAGGGGTAGCTACATAGTATTGGCCGTTACAGCAGATTAAAGCCTGGATGTTACTGATATTTCAAACAGAGCCACAGACTGACAGCTGGAATTATTTATTGGGTTTATTTATTAATAGTTAGAGCTATAATCATTATTTTACTCAAAAGACTTTCAGAATTACAGCAAACTGTATACTGGCTTTAAATAAATACATCTCTTCAGGACTGCATCTCATGTCTCCCAAGGTACTTGAGTCTGAGTATCATCTAGAATTAAAAAAACAAACAAACTGATTTTCCACTGATTTAGCATCAGCTTCCATTCAGGCACCTCATCAAGCGCCGGCTCGAGCAAACCTAAATCCCTAATGGATAGGAAATCAGAACAGAGCTTTGCTATATGTATCTGCACATTTCTGTGTAACCTGTGAATGGTTGTTTTGACAGCTTGTATTGTAAGTCTCTGTAGGAAGATGAGTTAGCTAGCCAAGAAATCATGAAAAGGACAAAGTGAGCGAAGAGAATCCATCTGTGTGGTAACAGGAATGGCTTTTCTTTTTTTATAAAGTGAATGTTAGTATATGACAGTCTCCACCATGATTACTGGTGCACCTGGGGAAGATGGGTCTATTTTGGCTTTTAGCGAAATCTCACTCTGCAAGACTGAGAAGATCCAGAAAATCCCCATCAAGAAGTAATTAAAGTAAACTTTAGTTTGAGGTAAAAATCCCTCTTCGGGAATGAATGGCACCCATAGAAATTCTTAGAAACGAAATGGAACTAAAGCATGTTTCCCATTTATATGTTTTTTTTTTTTTTTGTTGATCACAGTGTCTAGGCTCGGAGAGTTTATAACGATTAACGTGAACATTTACATTTACATTTACAGCATTTAGCAGACGCCCTTATCCAGAGCGACTTACAATTGGTACAGTATTACAATCCAAGCAATTGTGGGTTAAGGGTCTTGCTCAAGGACCCAACAGTGGCAGCTTGGCAGATGTGGGATTTGAACCCTGGACCTTCTGGTCCATAGTCCAGTACCTTAACCGCTAGGCTACCACAGTCCCAAAGCTTAATGTGGTTTAATCTCCTAAAGAAATGACCTAGGAACACCAAACTTGTCTCAATTACTACTGGTTATATGTAATCTCTACTGCTAAAATGATGAACCTGTGATCCAAAGAGAAAGCGATCATTTATACCTTGAGCTTGTTACTTCCCATTTAAACCTATTGTAAGTGAAAAGCATAGCATAAAAAATGACTATTTGGACCACATGTTCTATGACTACCTTTTGGACCACATGTTCATCATTTCAGCAGTAGAGATTACTCATGACCGGTAGTAATTGAGACAAGTTTGGTGTTCCTAGGTTTAGTACATGAAGCCACGTTAAGCTTTTTGTGTAGAAATAGGTTGCGATGGGAAGAAAAAAGCTTGATGTACAAATGAATACTTTTGAAATCAAACAAAAAAATAAATATACCCTTTATACCTAAACATTCGACACATTTTTCACCATTTTGGAATCAGTAAAAACCGAATAGGAATCAGAATCGATAAAATGCAAACGATACCCAACCTTAATCACTACTACTATAATCACAATTGCCGTGCTCTAAAGTCTGGACCAATCACCGCATGCCTATGTCACTCAGGGTGCCTACATGCTAAGAAAAGACCCTACCTTGAAGTAAGAGCTAAAAAAGTCCCTATAAAGTTTTCTACAAACATTTTCAGTTTCCACGGTGCGAACTTGCACAGTTCTAAGAATTATGAAAACTTCTGTTTTCTGTAGATATGTGAGGTGGCACAGAGGTAAAATTCTATTCATTCTTTGCAATAGAACATGCAGTTGAAATCAGAGAAAAGTGCTTGGATCACAAGTCAGTGTAGCATCGCTATAAAAATTAGCTACTCACCTGAAGATGCTCGTATCTACAGTAAGGGCAGTAATTAAAACATTCCAATCAACTGGAACTGTGATAAACTAATGAGGATGGGAAGAGAGGCAAACCAAATCCCAAGGATTCCTGCTGGACAGTTGTGGTCACCAAGTCTCAAACTAGACACAATCAGGCACAACCTGATGACCGTGCCGAGAGATTATTTGTAAGGCTGTGCAGAAAAAAAGTAGTGCTCAGCTATTTCTGCAAACGTAAATAGCGGAGCACTACTGGGACTGACTGGAACCGTGTTCAATGATCAGATGAGAAAAATAGCTTTTTTGATTTCACTGAAAAGAACCTGATGCACACTGTAGTATTGTGTAAGGTCTGTGATGTTGTGGCTTATTTATTCTCAGTTTACTGCTGATCTATCCTGTTGGGGGACCAGTAGGGTGGGTGGGTAGTTTGGAGCCTATAACAAAGTTTGTGTACCTTGGACGGGCCACTCCAGGGGCCGCTAAGCCATCCAAGCTACCCTCCCCTTATGACACAAGCAATTATGTGTCCGCCTGACCTGTCCAGAAAGCACCGTCAGGAGGTGGCCTAGCAAATTGCCTCTGGTCCTCCAAAGCACCCATTGTACGGTCTTCAAAAGGAAAACAATGGACTTTGTGGAAAAAGGCCCAAAAGTTGAAAGTGACTTCCAGCTGGTTAGATTTTTGGGTTTCGGATAAAGTGTTGGGCCACTTCACCGCGATTATTTTACCTGCGGGGGCTCTCGGTTGGCGCCGTATAGAAACGGTGGGCCAGTGGACAATTTGGAGCGCAGTGGGACTGTGGAATAGATTTCTGGAGTGAATTGTACCGCCTCAGAGCCTGAATCCACAATGCAATCTGTAGCAGCGTCGGGTTTAATACTGGACGGAAAGTGTAATTACACTGAGTTTCCGAAGACTCGAGTAATTGGAAGAACTGTCCTAATTTGGTCCGCCGAGAACTTTCGAGATATTGCTCAGTCCTTTGGTATTAACTAGACCTGGATATGACAGGGATCTTGATAAAGGATGATGTGTAGGAGAGAGGCTGATTCATCTCAGCACTCACTCTCGCTGGATCAAAAGGGTCGAGGGATGCCCTCTGGCTGGCAAGAGGTGGACCGCTGTGTGACGTCATTAAGCCTTTCATTGGGTATAACCCTGTCACATTTGCAATTCCCTGGCCCTATGTGTTCCATTAAAATACATGCTCATTGGGGAGCTTGTAATTAAATCATTCGCGAGGAAAAGAAGCGAGCTGTGATCTTTTGCCAGATGCTATTTGGTTTTAAGTGATTTTAATTTGGAGTGCATGGAGAATACTGAAATTTCTACTGTAGCATGCCTGCATGTGGGAAAACAATTAGGAATTCTGTCAGCATGTTGAGAGAAGAGAGTCAACGCTGAAATTGCTTCAGTGAAGAACAGAACGGGTTCAGTCTGGTTCCCAGGAGGCATTGCTACAGTGTAATAGAATTTTAGTCTTCTACCTTTTAAAGGCTGCACTATATCCTTTAACTGTTATGGGTAGATGGATATAAATATAGTGAACTGACAGGTAATTCTGGCCACTTTTTTTAGATTTCCGTGTGGTAAAAAGTGGCTCAGTTTAGCTTGAGTATTGGATCGAAAGTGAAAAGTAAAACACTTACTCTATTGATGAACTTCGGGCACTAGCATAGCTGCTAAGCTAACTGCAGCCTGCAGTGTTCTGGAGGATTCAGTTTTTGTTTTGCTCTTGGTTTTGCTGTTTTGGTTTGGCTCTTCTCTGAGAGTTATTGTGAACCTGAATCACTGAGTACTGAATTGTAACTTGTCAATCATGAGTCGTGTGTTTTCTGAAAAGATTCGCGTGACTTCGTAACTTGACCAAGTACAGAGCAAATGAAGAGAACCGAGATAAATTGTTCTGAAATCGATGAGGTGGTTGAGTGTGTGTATATGTATATATATATATGTGTATATGTGTGTGTGTGTGTGTGTGTACATATATATATATATATGTGTGTATATATATATATATATATATATATATATATAATATATAATACTATTATATAATTAGATATATATATATATATACATACATACTCGGTTCTCAACCACCTCATCGAATTCGGCTCTAGTACCCTGTTAGGCTGCATCTAGCCTGGGTACAAGTTGAAATAAGCTTGGATATTGGAGGCACAGAGGTTCCATATGGTGTCCTGCAGCACGTTTGCCCACAGATGTTGCAGCTGGTCCAGTAGATCCTGCACACCCGGAACTTGCCGAAGCTGGTTTCCCAGCTGCTCCCATAAATGCTCAATTGGCAATAAATCTGGTCACTGTACAGGCCAATCTGGCGAAGACAATCCTGGGAAACCTTTGCTGTGTTTGGGCGATTATTGTCCTGCTGAACAATGCCAGTTGGAAGCCCTGTCATGATAGGCAACACATGGCCACAGGATGTCCTGCAAATATCACTGATCTGTTAGTGTCCCTCGTATCACTGTTGGGGTTGACCGACTGTCGTATGCGATGGCTCCCCGGATCATCACACCAGCTGGGGCAGTGTGTTGCTCTACAGCAAAGGCAGGACTGAAGCGCTCACCATGATGCCTCCATACTCGAATGCGACCATCATCGGGTCCCGAAGAGGACTTGGTATCGTCGCTCACGGTTACAGTCCGTAGCAGTCCAGCTTTCTCGTTCATGACACCACTGCAAACGAAGGCAGCACTCCGACATTTCTGTCTTGGTGCGTTATATCTTTGTCGATGAGTGTGAATATATAGTTGCATTGCCTAGTACAAAGCTGGATAAGAGATTCCGCTCCTTTGAGAGGCTGATTATTCGTCACAAGAGAGCTGAAAACACACCGTCTAATAAAAGCTGCTATGTTTTCTTCCACACTAAGCACACCCACCTACACTCCATTCACTGCCATTGAAGCGCTGAAGACAAATTTCTCGATGTGTAGCAATGAAGTCCTGTTGAGTTCTCTTAGTCAAACATTTACTGCTCTTTTCCAGATAATATGTAATCACAATAATTGTAGCCAGCTCAAGTAACTTGTTAAGCTTGATGGATTGGAACGAGTAGAAGTGCAGTGAAAATGCACAGAGGAGTATGTGTAGGATTAGGCGGGCAGACGCACTTGGATTTGCTCTGAATTATGGATCCGTGGAACCATGTTGCCAGTCAGGCAGACTTATTGGTCCTGAATCTGGGGGCCAGACAATGTAATATTTCTACCGTGAGCGAGGAGTTTGTAGTTTAAGCTCCACGGGAAGCCATATGGCGGTGGTGTGTTTATGAAAGACTTGTGCTAAATCCGAATCAAACTTAACGCACGGTGCGATATCACAGTCACTGATTCACACAGTGCAGTTCGGAAAAGGCTGCGCTCGCCAAAACTCATTAAAAACCGCCCCCAAAATGCCATCTATATCATTCGCTTGTAGGTGTTAGGATAGTGAAAAATGCCTTCTCCCATCCACCGCTGTTCTGGATTTCTGTTCGGGAAGCCGTGCTGAAATGCAGAAGGCCAGCCATCTCCTGCGCGGCGCTATTAATCATCAGTCAAATAACTTCTATTAAATTTGAAGAGGGAGAAAAACATTTACTGGCGAGGTTTTTGCTATGCAACAGCCGTGTGGCGCACACATAAGCGATAAGCCGAGGGAAGAAATGAGCATAGCAGCACAACTTGTACGAATGATGAATAGGAAATAGTCCACATCCAGGCCTGGCCATTTCCATCATGGCACATTTCCGTTGGAGACACATTTACCTGTCAGGCTGTTCCTTACAGAAAAAGCAGTAATGTGCATTATTTCTAAGCAGAGAGGTACCTCAGCGTGAGGGCAGACGGAGGATGCACTTTAGCTGATTGGCGCAGATTGTGCTAAATGGACCTGTGGTAATTCTCTACAAAGGGAAATAGATCGGCCTTCTTGAGGCTCGGATTTTATGACACTGGCTTCTCGAATGGAGTGCTACCATGTAGAAAAAAGCCAGCGATCGGTCCACCTTTTGGTGCGGATTCCAGTGTGACCTGATATGTGTACGGATGAACACTTGCAATAGAGTCTCCATAGACCCATTTATGAGCTCAAATCCAAATGATTGGGACAATGGGAAAGTTAAATGGGGCTTAAAACTGCTGCCGTTATGTGAGACTTGTAAGGAAAACTACTAGCATTACGTAGCTGAGCGTAATCAGCGTTGTTGACCCATCACGTTACACATCGTTGTTGCTTGGTGTTTAAAGAGACAAACAAGTAATGAAGACGGATAAAAACCTTTATCTGTTCACAAAAAGCACTGCAGTTTTTCTGGGTCACACTACGTGGGTCGATTTTGCAAATGACAAGATGTGTGAACAAACCTAAATGTCATAGCTTTGCAAATTTTAAGGAAGCATTAACAGTTTAGGGTAATGTTAGCTGTTTGGATAATGTATGATATGATGCATGAATGTGTAGATATACAGGTGTTGCTTGCTTAGGGCTTGGCAATTCTGAGATTGCAAGATCACGATCTATGCAGTGGTGCACGTGAGTATACTTGGGGTATTGAATGGAAGATTCAACAAACAACTGATGCCCCAGAAATGCCATCTACTAACACTAAGTGACACGAAATGTGGAAGTAAAGGAAGCAAACCAATGAACCGAGGCTGAAATCGTTTCAGTTTTTTCCCCCAAACTCAAACACCCCTTCCCTCGAACAATCCGGACATCGTACGGTCAGTTTGAAATATTTTTGCACGCCGAATAAAAATTCCGACTTTGAATATGGACACCCTAAACAGAACACCACATGGTGCGATTTTCTGAAGATGATGCTTGTAGTCCGGTCGGTGGCAATAATGCACCAATTACCATAAAGCACAAAAGATGAAGTAGAACTAGGGCCTGATCATAGGCATATTATGTATATTAAATGATATTACATTTTTTTATTTATTGTTATATTGTTGTATCATGTCTATGTATTGTCTATCATATACCATATAGTCTATGGGTGCGATTTCAGATACCCCCTCAGTCCGGTACCACTGCCCCGACACTGCGTTTGCCTCAATGGCTATAAAGTTTTACTTCATTTTCACTTATTTCATATAGTTATTGATTATTATTGTAATACATTTCTTTGCTCATGCTTTTAATCATTAA